>WEIS01064995.1:0-10226 GCA_013389965.1 Todus mexicanus
TTTACAGCCTCAAGCTATTCAAGGATGAACTTGCACAAATACTCTTGTCATGTAGCACCATGACACACTTTATACCCTGCTGCTTGTAATCCCTTTTTTTCCCCGCGTGTTACCATCCCCAAGATACGTGGACAACACACTACGGTGGCCTCAGAAATGGTACAATCCCTTCTTTTGTGATAAACAGCACGTTTGTAAGATGTGTTCAGGACCCTGCTGGGAACTCCATCATGACACATCTCCAGCTCGTGGGCAGCTGTCCTCTCATTCCTTTGCTTCCACACCTAACCTCTTTCTCTTTGAATAATTTTTCAATCATCAAATGATAAAGATACCAGAGTGTATTCCTGAGAAGTAACAAAGTGAAGCAGAATGGACCTCTCCCCTCATGCCATTGAAGAACTAAGGAGCCAAAACTCCAATTAGTTCTCAGTACAATAGTTGTGGAAGTTTAACACAGGTTTATGTATTTTCCTCCCTGCTTCTTTCTTCACTCTGATTTTTTTTCCTTCCTCTCCAAACTCTATTACAGCAGAATACAATAGAATACAGCAAAGTACAATAGAATAACAAAAAATAGCAAATACTCCTTCTATCTCCATTTTACTAGAGCAATATAAGGAAGCAGGATCAGTAGGTCATCACTTGTAACTGAGGGATACAGGCAGTGACCTTATGCACAGGAGAAACTTGCTAATTTTACCACTGCAGCCATAGGTAAGAGCACTCTGTGACAGAGGACTGCACAATCGGAAAGATTCTGACCTGCAGATTCAATAATTTCCTGTCTTAGAAACTACACGACACATCCATAAGGCATCATGAGATATTCAGGAGATACCTCTTCTGTATCTATGTCTAATCTTCAGTAAAGCTGGCAGGAGCAGATGCTAGAGTAAAAGGGTAATTTCCAGCTCATTGCTGCAGTACACCACGTGAGCATCTGTTCTTGGATCCAAGCGCCACTGATGAACCAAAGATAGAAGCATCTTTCAAACACTTGAAGGTCTTCCTCAAAAGCTTCGGAACACGTGCAATTCTTTGCCTATCCCAAGCTGCTCCTTCTGCTTCTGACAGCAACAGCTCACACATCAAAGAGAGACACCCTACCTTAACGAGTATCTGCTGCAGTAAACTAGGAAGCCATCCCAAATTGTACAGTAAATGGCTCTATTAGAAGTACTGGTATCTCCTGAGTGAACTCATTCATGGGCACAAAGCAATCTTGTGCTAACCTGACAACCAGCCATGTTTGTCAGCAGTAACTGTTTGCTTTTGTCTTCTCACCTCCCATGGGTTTCAATAATCAGCTTAAAAGTTTTTGCTGTAATAACTTAAGAAACAGCAGCAGCTAACTAAAGGGTGAAGAAGATTTAAGTTACAGTAGCTCACCAAAAAACCTCCAAATGCTAAGAGAACTTCTCACAAATTAACAGCTGATGAGTAATGCTGACAGTCCTCAACTACAGCCTTCAGCTATCAGCCTTAGAGAATAATCACTTCCCTATGAAAATTTCCTAAGGCATTATTAATAGGGTTTGGGGGGTTTTGTTGGTTTTGTTTGTTTGCTTTTAAATTAAATTCAGCTAAAAAAAAATATTTTACATCTTTTTCCATAGTTCTGTTATTCCCCAAAGTCCTGAGGGGATGAGCATATACTATTTCCTACAACACAATATGACACAGTTTATTAAGAAAAAATAAACACAAAGATTATTTCCTTAGATTAAGCAAATAATGGAGAAATTAGTTTTCAATGGAAGACATGCATGGAGAAAGAAGATAGAATTACTTTTTTCTGCCTGAAGGGAAAAATAACTGTCTGCAAATGCTACAGCCTCTAACGAGATATTCCCAAACTGTTAATACATAGCTCCACTGCCACTCAAATAATTTTCTCATTTTCAGTAGTTGGGCTCAAACCTGGATAAGAAACAAAGAATCAAACAGGACTCCACAGAGTAAGGATCTGCTTATACGCTCTATCAGCATATGCTTAGACTATCAAAGAATGCTTATCTGGTTAGGATGCCAAAATAATTCTATTAGTCTGTATGAGCTCTGGAACTACAAGAAGAAGTATTAAAATGTCATAACAGTAAAATGCAAGACAAATAACTAAACAAATTATTACTCCAAGAGTATAAGCAAAGGCATTTTTAACACTCATACTTCGAAGGCTTTTGGTATTTTGAACAAGCTTTTTTAATTTAATAGCTGGTATTATTTCAGCCCAAATCCAATTACAGGAGAAAAATAGCAGGTTGCCACACACACAAACCTCCCTTATTTTTCCATGCACGGTCAACACAAATAACACAAGCTGTTCTTTCCTGCTGCATTCTCTTATGGTCTTGTGCAGGAGGCAAAAGGCATCTACTCAAGAATCCATTTTTTTTCCCCCATTAATGCATGCTCAAAAATGGAACTGACAGGACAGCAGTTTATTTGTGCACAAGTCAGATCCCAACCACACACACTGAGAAGCTTTCAGAAACCCACAGACCAATTGTTATTGTTTGGGGGGTGTCTTGGGGTGTGGGGGGCTGGTGACTCATTGTCAGAGAGGAAGAGTTGCAGAGGTATGGACACAATCATGCAGCAGCCTCCTTGTCACCATTGCAATAACACTAATTAACAGAATCAAGAATATGCACAGTAGGGATGGCAAGTTCTGAGTCTTTAAAAACTTTTAAATAAAATTTTGATGAGGCTTAAAAATCAGACACTTAAGCTTATATGAACAGTCTTCTCTGACTGCTTCACCAAATGTAAGTCGATGTGCAAAGATAATCATGCTTGTAAGAGTGTCAAAAGTCAGGTCATAAAACTGAGACTACCAGAATGGGCTAATGAAAATTAAGTCAGACTATCCACCAAAGTCACCTTACTGACTCACTTCGTCCACTTCTCTAACCAGCAACATGCTAAGCAGCAGAATTTTCGTAAGTGATGCTCAGCTTCACAGAAAGCTCCTCAAATTCCCCTCTCGCCACTAATTTCCCATTTTAATTAGCTGGCTGTCCTAATACAGCTCTCAGAACAGCGAGAGAGGCTGAATAGGGAAGCAGTTCCTGAAACCTTTCCTCATTTCAGAGCCCAGGAAAAGCAATGAACNAACCGCTGCCCCTCTCCCCACCCCCCACCCCGAGAAGGGCGGGCAGGGGCAGCCGGTAGCGCCCAACTCGGGGCTGCCGTCCCCACATCGCTCCCCGCCTCCCCCCGGGCTCCCCCGCGCCCGCGGGNGCTTTTAAATTAAATTCAGCTAAAAAAAAATATTTTACATCTTTTTCCATAGTTCTGTTATTCCCCAAAGTCCTGAGGGGATGAGCATATACTATTTCCTACAACACAATATGACACAGTTTATTAAGAAAAAATAAACACAAAGATTATTTCCTTAGATTAAGCAAATAATGGAGAAATTAGTTTTCAATGGAAGACATGCATGGAGAAAGAAGATAGAATTACTTTTTTCTGCCTGAAGGGAAAAATAACTGTCTGCAAATGCTACAGCCTCTAACGAGATATTCCCAAACTGTTAATACATAGCTCCACTGCCACTCAAATAATTTTCTCATTTTCAGTAGTTGGGCTCAAACCTGGATAAGAAACAAAGAATCAAACAGGACTCCACAGAGTAAGGATCTGCTTATACGCTCTATCAGCATATGCTTAGACTATCAAAGAATGCTTATCTGGTTAGGATGCCAAAATAATTCTATTAGTCTGTATGAGCTCTGGAACTACAAGAAGAAGTATTAAAATGTCATAACAGTAAAATGCAAGACAAATAACTAAACAAATTATTACTCCAAGAGTATAAGCAAAGGCATTTTTAACACTCATACTTCGAAGGCTTTTGGTATTTTGAACAAGCTTTTTTAATTTAATAGCTGGTATTATTTCAGCCCAAATCCAATTACAGGAGAAAAATAGCAGGTTGCCACACACACAAACCTCCCTTATTTTTCCATGCACGGTCAACACAAATAACACAAGCTGTTCTTTCCTGCTGCATTCTCTTATGGTCTTGTGCAGGAGGCAAAAGGCATCTACTCAAGAATCCATTTTTTTTCCCCCATTAATGCATGCTCAAAAATGGAACTGACAGGACAGCAGTTTATTTGTGCACAAGTCAGATCCCAACCACACACACTGAGAAGCTTTCAGAAACCCACAGACCAATTGTTATTGTTTGGGGGGTGTCTTGGGGTGTGGGGGGCTGGTGACTCATTGTCAGAGAGGAAGAGTTGCAGAGGTATGGACACAATCATGCAGCAGCCTCCTTGTCACCATTGCAATAACACTAATTAACAGAATCAAGAATATGCACAGTAGGGATGGCAAGTTCTGAGTCTTTAAAAACTTTTAAATAAAATTTTGATGAGGCTTAAAAATCAGACACTTAAGCTTATATGAACAGTCTTCTCTGACTGCTTCACCAAATGTAAGTCGATGTGCAAAGATAATCATGCTTGTAAGAGTGTCAAAAGTCAGGTCATAAAACTGAGACTACCAGAATGGGCTAATGAAAATTAAGTCAGACTATCCACCAAAGTCACCTTACTGACTCACTTCGTCCACTTCTCTAACCAGCAACATGCTAAGCAGCAGAATTTTCGTAAGTGATGCTCAGCTTCACAGAAAGCTCCTCAAATTCCCCTCTCGCCACTAATTTCCCATTTTAATTAGCTGGCTGTCCTAATACAGCTCTCAGAACAGCGAGAGAGGCTGAATAGGGAAGCAGTTCCTGAAACCTTTCCTCATTTCAGAGCCCAGGAAAAGCAATGAACTAAACGATGCCACTTCCAACATCAAGTTAAGAACTTTACATTCCCTATTATCAGTAACACACAGCGTTCAAACCGATTTTACACGTGAAAGACCAACAACGAATAAGCACTTTAAGAAAAATGAACAACAAAATCCCATTTTCAGAGGAAAAAAGCCTCGGGGCACAGTTAGGTATTTTTTTGCTACTGACAGGGAAGTTAAAATGCTGCAACCCTCCTAAACTAAGCGAACACCCAGAATGAATTGCCACACGCGAGAGCAAACCCGCGCGTTGTGACAGTTCCGCTCAGCAAACTCTTTCCTGCGGTGCCATCTGTGCAGCCACAAACTCCTTCAGACGCCGCAGCCTCGCTACTAAGGATCCGGCACCGGCTCCGCGCTCCCTGCGCCAGGCGAGCGCTGACTCCGCGGCCCCTGCGCCACTCGCAGCCGCGGACCAAGCCCGGACCGCACCGAGCCCGGACCGCATCGGCCCGCGCCGAGGCGANCGGGGGGACGCGGAGACGGCAGCGGCTGCTACCAACAGGCGAGCTAAAAATAGGCGCCGCCGGGTAGAACAGCTGGAGCTTAAAGGGGCAGAGGCGGCCGCGCTGCCCGCCGCGCCGCCCCAGGGCGGGGGGTGACCTCCTCTGCAGCGGGCGCCTAGCGCGGCCGCGGCTGCTCCCGCCGAACTGAGCAGGGGGCGCGGATCCGGGGGGGCTCCAGAGCGCCTGGCGGGGCGGCGGCCGGGCTCTGCCCGCCCCTCAGCTCGGCTCCGGGCCCCTTAGCTCCGCGCCGAGTCCCTCGCCTGGGCGCCGGGCCGGGCCGCGTACCTCAGGGCTGGGCCATTTACCTCAGGGCTGGGTCTTCCCGTGAAGTGGCAGCCTCCGAAATCGGGTCTAGAAAGCGAGGCTACGAAGGATGCCAAGCGGCGTTTTCACGCAGTATTTCTCCGGAGGCATCTCCGAGCTGCTTTGAGGTGTTGGATTTTGCCGGACGAGGCGCAGGGACGCACAGACACAAATGAGCTCTGCAGTGGAGCCTTCGGATGGGAACGTGACACGTCCTTGCAGGACAGCCCCTAAAGAGGATTTTCTAGGCTGGAAGGTTTGCGCGGCAAGAGAAACGACATGATCGCTCTGTCCTCTGACGATCACTGCTGTGTAAGAAACCCAAGAGCTGTAGATAATTGTTAGAAATGAAAAGCTCCATAAGTGTTTGTGAATGGGTTTCTAAGCCGTGGCTCGTTGTTCCCTGCCTTTGCAAAAGACCAGTGAGAATAAACGTGACAGCACCACACTGTTCTAGATTTATAAACATACTGCAAAGCCTAAAATTATATCACCTAGCAGAAGTTCAGAGTTTTTGCAGAATTCTTCTTTACAGATACTGCAAATCGCTGCTGCACAAAAAAAAATATATATATACAGTATGAATGCTAATATATAATAATATATATATATCAGACAACATCTGCATAATGATAACTTGCTACTCTAATGATATCACATACAAGATCATGTGCAGTCAATATTACCATGTTTAACAAGTTCCATTTATTTCACTAGACATGAGAGAACACTGCAAGTGTATTTTAATCTGAGCCCTAATAGCCGTCAACGAGAACTACGGCAGAAAAAAGGCTGTCACGTGTAGGTGAGTATAATCAGGAAAGGAAATATTAGTTGTCAGTAATGTCAAATAAAGTGAGAGCCAGGAAGCAATTTCCCTTGCAGACTGACATACAATGGCATAGATTATTAGACAAGATTATGTAGGTAACTGCTGCAGTACTTTAGGAATCAAAAGATGATGTCACAAAGACTATAGTATTAGAAAGGGAATGAGTCATGCTCGCTAATTATCTCCTCATTCTGTGTTCATGAGATACACCAAGTTCTGTATTCTGTGTCTAACAGCAGCCTTCACACTAGGTACTATAAAACGTTTTAAGGTATGCAGTGTGCACATGAAAAAAAAATGAATTATGTAATTCTTTCACCTGGAGCTATTATCTTAAGATAGACGGCAGGGGAAATGGAAAAGGCAATTTTCTGAGTGCAGCCTCTGATTTGGGATAACAAAGGGCTGATGTATTTCTGGCTGCATCTGCAGCTCTGCAGGAACAGTGGGCGGCAGCTTCTGGAGAATTTCCTAGAATATTTTACACCTGCTCTAGATAAATCAGGAAAACAAAAGACATGCTGAGTCTCAGAAGAGTAGCTTCAAACTGGGGACTCTTACTGTCAGAAGTCTGTCCATCATGGGAACAACTGTCTGTTAAAATAATGGTGAAGAAAACATGTTGGGGGTTTTTTTGTCAGCATTATCATTCTCTTCAGAGGTAGCTATATTATCATTCTCACGTCTTTCTTTGTCTATGAGGAATCTCTTCAAACTTATCAAATACAACTGCTTTTACAAGGAGGTATAAACATATATGGATCGTTCTTATCCAAGCCATGCTGTTGTAAATTGCATGGAATTATATTTTGCCAAAAATGACACATTCTTACAGTTCCAGCATTCAAAAGTCACTGTTATCACCCAGATGCAGATTACCAAATTGGACCTTACCAAGTGAGTGTTGGCAGCATCTGCTGTGGCAACCAGTGAACTATAAATTTAGAGGTCCTTCCAGTTTTGCTCAGCACAAATATCCATAGAGTTGTATTTTGTTCCTACACAGCAACAAAGATTTAAATATCTGCTCTGCTGCTGTGCCCTTATCAGGCAAGAGAAGAGGAACAATTCCTCAGCACACAGGAGACGTGCAACTTTGGTCTCTATGAATAGCACGGCACTTTGCCAATCTCTCTTCAGATTACTTGGGAATGCTCTAGTAAAATCTTTCTTTTCAAAATGTGTCTCGTATAATTCCACATTGTTGATGATCTGAGGCAGTGACATACCAGCAGCGAGTGGCTCTGGCTCTCAGACTATCATCTAGGTCCATTCAGTTTTCTCCTGCCACTGTTATCTTCACTTTTCTCTCTGATAGCAGCGTTCAGATTGCGTCTTCTCTGCCCTCTCCTTGTGTAACTCAGAGCTACATTCCAGCGCCCTTACCTTTCTAGTTCACTGTCCTAGGTAACTTTGCCGTATAGCCAAGTACATAATCTTATTGTGTGATAGCTGGAATATGCAAGGCTAATTTTCAAGGAATATAACTTGGAAGATTTAGCAAAGGTGTAAATAACAGGTAAGGGTTATTTCTTTATTGTTTATGATCCTTTATGTGATGTTTCCTGTACATTCCTTTAAACTAAATACTGCAGATCCCATTATTAGGTACAGGAGAATGGAGAGACATGCACAGACAGAGGCTGGGACCCAGTTGGGGGATGCTCTTCAGAGTAGCAGAAAAGCTGCTGTGATCACTGTGTATCCATCTGTGCTAAAGGGAAGAGGAACAATTTAACTGGAAGATATCCAACTTACAGCTTTGGGGTTATAGTTAGGAAGCAAAACATAAAACTGAATTACTGGTGCTTTACAGTGAATGAAGAGACATCCTAATTTTTACTCAATACTATCTCAGGTCTCTAAGCAAAAATACCTTTATTTTTCCCTCCCCTCTGCTATTGGTTTACATTGCCCCTGAAACTAAACTTGTTCAAAAACAATTGTGAGGGAAAGATCAGGAAAATGAGCCCAACCTGAAACCTGAAAATATTAGGAAAAAATATTTACTGTCTAAAATATCGATTATAACTGTATATCAGATCATTATGATGTATCAGTATCATAATTTTCAACCCCCACATGCTATTAGTTTCAAAGCTTACAAAAATATTTGAAACATTGTGGGAGGCAGGGGGCACAAAGTTCCCTGAATTCTAAGAAAAATCAAGGAACTAAAATAGAAAAAAAAAAAACAATGAGGGTGATTGGAATGGAGGAAAAGGAGCACGTAAGGGCCTTCTGCTGTGGAATAGGGATTGGAAGGGGACCAACTCCCACGGAACTCTACAGGCTGAAACTGGGGAAACTCCAGGATGGTGATGACCATGGGATGGTGGTATGGGGAGTAGAGCAGGAATGTGGGAAACATAACTCTCCCTGCTGTGGAGACTACCTTCGTAGGAAATGGCAATAGAAAGCAAAGGAAGTTTCTGTTAGAACAGGAAAATAAGACATAAGGGATTGAGAAATGTGGGATTCCCATACGGACTAACTGGAACTATTACACAGCTTCCCTGAAGTGGAGGAGGCACAAGGCATATGATAACACATTTAAAGAAAATAATCTAAATTGTGCTTACGTGAAACTGAACTCGGAGTTGGCAGCTACAACTCAGTAAAGAGCTCTTGGAGCCATCGTTGACCATTTTCTGAAGCTCTCAGTTCCATGTGCAGCAGTAGTCAAAAAAGTCAATGAAGTATTGGTGAAGCAGAGGCAGCACTTCGCTGCTTTCTGCAACCCTGAAGGACAGAGCTAGGAAAGGTACAGAGAAAGGCAACTAGCTGCCTTCTGAGGTGAGGACGAAAAGGCTGAGTGTCTTCAATGTGGAGAAGAGAATCATGAGGGGAAACTTGGCTGGGGTTTACAAAATCGTGAAAGCAGTAGGTAAGATAAAAACTGAGAACGATTGTTCACCAAATGCCACCGTGCTGGGTAAACTCAGTGCAATGATTACAAATATAAAACAGATGAAAGAAAGTACTTGCCTAAACAGAGTGGGTGGTAGTCTTCTGGAAAGTATTATCTCAAGAGGCTCTGGAGGCATACTTCACCTGCAGGTTCGAAAAAGAATTTGCAAAATCCATAGACAGCAGATACATAAATCAGAAATGGAAAGTCTGGGAATCACCCTGACTATCTGGAATCCAGGAGCTGTGACTTCTAGGACTGTACTGGGTGAACAGGCTATAAAAAGTTTAGACTTATCTACTGTCTCCAAATAGTGTCTTCTTCTGTCAGTGCTGGAGACAATGTACTGGGCTAGAAAATACCTCTGATAAATTCAGTTGTTGCAGATTACAGCATGTGCAACCCCTAAGATGGATCATATCCATTCTTCGAACCACAAGTGGGATCTCTGTTAACTTTAGAGATGGCTAATGATGTGCTGCTGCATTAGTGAGAATTTAAGGGTAATGCAGCAAAAAGCCTCTTTACATTTGGTAAATCAAAACGTTATCTAAAAAAATCCCACTTTCACTGTTATTATTCATTAAGCATGACTGGCCAAGGCCATTGGAGGTTTGATATAAATAGCTTTCCCTGCACTGAAATTCACAGTGACGAAAATCCTATCTCACATGTAACCCTTGATTACATAGATGTCTTGCTAGGAACATTTAGGAGATTTCTAAAAGAGAGTCTAACCACATCCTGCAATCCATGGTGACTGGTGCTTATTATTGCTGAATATCCATTTACCACCTGAGGGGCTCTGCTACCATGTGCTCCAGAAGAAATGGTCAGTGGACGTGAGTGGTTTGAA
>WEIS01064997.1:408-14255 GCA_013389965.1 Todus mexicanus
TTATTTTTTTCTGGAAACTCTCTCTGGATGAGTCTGAACTTTATGTTGCTCAATTTGTATTTGAAGGGTACTACTACTAGGGTAGTAAACTAATTATTTAGCACCAAATTCCTATCCCCTTTCCTCTTCATAATACTTTAAATTTATTTGGCTTTTCCATTTTTGAAAATGCTTTATTTGCATATGACTTAAGACTTTATTATGTTCTTTGGTTTCTTCGCTTTAATAGAGTAGTTCTTTCCTGTTTCACTCACTGCTTTCCAAAAACCTGAACCAGGAGAGGTAGGCAGTACTGCTCCTCATGCTGTTTCCAATATAGTATAACTCATTCATTCTTTTAAATTGAAATGCTGAACTCAGAAACTTCAACATGGATTAGAGCTGCATGCAAAAAGCAGCGATGGGTAGAGTTAGTGGAGGGAAAGCTTCCTCCTTTGAGTGAACCAGTCGACTCTGGTATGAAATTTGTCTCAATGACTTTATTAGCAGAGAGAAGAATGACCAGGGAAATAGTGATTAAAAGACATGAATTCCAGACATCATTGGTATCAGAGTTGCTGTAGGAAAACTGGGACATAGGCAATATACATTGCCTGTGGTCAAATTTAAAGTGGAAATCAGTTATGAAATTCTGGAGACGGGAATATCCAAGTGGAAATTCATTTTAAAATGATCATTTTGTCATCTCTGATCTTTCTGAAAAGACTGTGTGCAGCAATCAAATGCTGGTAAATGGAGTTTTTCATGCTAACAAGTCTTTTTCGTGTGTGTTTCAGGTGTTATCATTTTTTCAGGGTTTGTTCACTTTCTATCATCAGGGATATGAACTTGCTAAAGACTTCAATCATTACAAAATGGCCCTGCAGATAAATATACAAAATGTAAGTTGAGATGGATACCTCTACCTTTTCTAATGTTTTGAGTAGAATCGCACACTTCAGTCACTGTCTATCTGTGTTACCAGTACCTCTGTGTTAGTGCATTGCCTGTGAACTCTGGGGATATGGTGCCATCTCGTGGCTAAGCAGCCACATCACTGAACAAACTATCACTAGTTCCAGGGAGAGCTTTGTCATTCCTGTAAAAAAAAAAAAACTCCAAGTAAAAGGCCCTCACTCCTTTTCTGAGTTTTTTATAAAGATAACACAAGGATTGTCACGAACCAGTTAAAAAGTGAATGGAGTATGTTAAAATTCACATGACACTGGAAAATTAAGAGAATGAGTAATGAAACAACAAAGTTCTCTGTGTTTTAGGTGTGTTTGAAACAAGGAATGTGGTGGTCACGCCTGAGGTCATTGCTTAATAGGGCAATACTAACCAAAATTAGGGAAAGGAAAGAAGGGCTTAGCATTTTTATTTTTGCATCTCTGGCAGCAGTGTCACTTGGAGTTTCTGTTTGTTTTGAAGCAGCCCTTTCAGGCAAGAACATCCCTGTTTGTTTGGGGTCCAAAACTGTAGAAGGAGACTTGGTATTAGCGCCCACGGCACCTTTAACAAAATGATGTGTTTCTTCAAGAGCAGGCTGACCGGGGCCCACCATGAGTTAGTATACCTCAACACCAAATTGCCCAATGTGATCTGCTCAGGAGTGGGAGAGTAGGACTCAGAGTAACAGGTTGAGACAATGGGATTGACAGAGTCACTGGTCAGATGATCTGTTTGCTTCCTTGAGATCGTTGAAGAATAAAAGTCACTCAGAGGAGGTTGGATGTGCCAAAGGTCTGTCAGTAAGGAGCAAACGATGTACCTTACTTCAAACAAGCAGTTAATGGTGGCGCATCTGTTTTATTGACCTCAAGGGCATGGGGAATTAAGAGACAGAAACTACTCCTCGGAGGTTGCAATCTATTTTTAGAAATGGCTTAACTAGCAGGCAACAACAGGGAGACAGAAAGGCGGAAGAGAGGATTACAGTTACTATAATACATTGTGGCATGATTGGTGTGTCATGAAACCATTCATTTAACTTTTTTTTCCCATATGTTTAAGTCTCAGGTTTCCTCTTGAGCTGTGATTTGGTTTGGGTAGGGGAATGGAGTAGTGTAATTTCATAAGCAGACTTGCATGGCAAAAGCCAATGCTTCTGGAGGCAATTTCAAGACAGACTTGCTGCTTCTGTGTGCTTAGCTTAACAGAGTGAGGGGCAGCATGGAGCTGCACTGGATAGAGGGGGGCTGATGAAAGATGAGCAAGAAATGAAACGTGAGAGGGAAGCTGTGATACAGTTTTGAAGAGCTGTATTTCAGATTACAGATGGGAAAGAGACAGTGAAGTGGCCTGAAGAAGTGATGCTCAGTAAGAAAGCAAGCTAATCTCAACAGCTGCGTTTTGAATTGACTGAATGGTGTTAGTGTGCTCCAGTAAATCTAAAGGAGACTGAGCATTATAGCTTGAATTTTATGAGTAGATAGAATGAAGGACGTGGATTAAAAAAAACTATAGAGAGAAAGGAGGTGAGGCTTAACAACTGTCTGAGGTGAGAGGAGAATAGAAAGAAGCATCTGAAAAGATCGTGAGAGGACATGATACATTCTCCACTATGTTGAAGATGAACAAAACATCCTAAAGAAAAAGTGAACTATGGCTTGGCTGTGATACAGCTGATCTACTGGCAGAGTGCTGGATTGGCATGTTAGAAATTGGAGGGTAGAAAATTGAGTACAGAGACCCTAGCTGGATATGGGGAGTGATTTGAGAATTGCCAGTATAGGTGTAGTAATTGCCTTCCCTTTCATTGAGGTTGCCTTTAGTTTGAGAATTACGCTGTGGTCTTCTTCTCCATACCCTACCCCAGATCCTGCCTTCCACTCAGACCTCCTCAGCCTTGTAGCCCAAGTTCCAATAAGCTGATTCTTCTGACAATCTTATTCTCTTACAAAAATGGCACGCCTCCAACTTGATTCCTCTGGACTTTTATCTCGTTTTCTCAGTTCTGTGCCCAACCCCCTACAAGGATCCTTGCAACCTTGACCATGCTCTCCGGCCCTGCCAGCAAACCTGGCCTTCCATGGGAAGAGGAGGCATAGCCATGCTGATGCAGCAGCTCTGGTTGACCCTGGTTAAGCTCAACTCTGTTACAGCACAAAGGGAGATAGAAATTTTCTTGAGGTTTCTGGAGCATGTGGTGCTCCATCCTGCTATTCCCAGGGTGCCTTTTACACACTCAGATTTATGTTCACTGCATAGCTAAGACAAAGATCCTGGCAGGATCATTTAAAGAATCTAACCGTGGAGTGGTCAGTGCTCAGACAGGAAGGTTTAGCTCTGAGCAGTCTGTCACTCAATTTTTTTACCTTTGTCCTGAGTACAGAGTGTAGTTTTTAATGCAGCTTTTTTAGGAAATTATGAAAAGGAGCTTAGAAAATCATTGAGAGCCTTGGAAATGAGTTTATGTGCAGGGTCTAACTCCAAAATTTGCAACTAGATGTGACCTGAAATTAAGATGATGGGTATGGGGAGGTTTCAGAGCAGTTGCTTTGTCTGGACATAAGAAAGCAGTTCTTAATCATCACTTATAAAGGAAAGCTGAAGATACCTTTTTAAAACATGTGAGTATGGTTGGCTGCTCTGACCAGCTTGCATGCACTTTGTGCCCATGAATAAACTCCTTCCAAGCATAAATCTGGAATTAGCATGTGCAGAAGGCCAGTCAGGAGAATAGTTTTAACTGTCTACGTATAAGAATGGATACTTGTTTGTATTCATGATATATTTGCCAGAGTATACAACTGTATGCTTGTCCTAGGGGAAAAAAATAAAGTAGTTGAGGCAACAGTTTCAGAAATTGATCCTTCTACAGAAAAATAAAAGTGCTCTCAAGCAACAAGACGCATAAACATGCATCAAAGTATGTGCTTTCCTCAAAACACACGTCAACTGGGGAAAGTAGCAGCCCGGAAATGTTTTCAACATGTGCAGTTTGGGCAAGTGGATAAAAACTAGGTATTTCCATGATTGTTTTGGTTTCGTTATTTGCTCATTGGCCAGTTGCCAGTGTTTATGTCAGATGTGAGCTGCTCTACTACTTTGTGTGGTTTTATATTATTTGTGGATGATGTGGTTACTTTCTGTTTGTTTTTACTAATGTTCTAATAAATATTTCTCTTTCTTGTGGCTGCTTGCAAACTTTGGAATGAGTTGCATTCAGGAATAATAATAAAGTGGATGTTTCTTTGGTTGCTTTTCTTTTTTTTTTTTTTTTTTTGCTTGTATGTAATCAAATGATCAAAACACTTGGCATGTGCACAGCCTCAATGTGTACACATCGTTGGTGACCTTCCTGCCATTTTTTTTTCTCAATAACTACAGAGAATCCTCTCCTTCCTGACTACTTGTAAGAATCTCATGAATTAAGCGAGTGTCTGTAGTACTATTTTTCTAAGGAAACAATATTCAAATCCAAAGTAATTTTGCACTCAGTATTTCACTTCTTTCCAAACAGATCAGTGCATTGTTTTAGAAATCTACTCTGGCAATCATTGTGTGCTTTCCACAGATAGAACAGCTAATATCTCTTCCAGAATTTAATTTTTGAAGAATATCAGAAAGCTTGAAGAGTAAACATATATGGAAATTGTACACCAAACTTCCTAAAATAGCCTAAATCATTCTCTCATTTTATAAATAATTATTTTTGATGGGTTGACCGTGGCTGGACTCCAGAGTCCCTCTCCTCCACAGCTGGACAGGGGAGAGAATAAGAATGGGAGAGATCACCCAGCAGACACTGTCACAGGCAAAAAAGACTGACTAGGGAAAAAACCCCAATAATTTATTACCAATCAAATCAGGTTAGTATAATGAGAAATAAAAACTAAATCTTAAAACCACGTTCCCCCCACTTCTTCCCAGGCTTAACTGTACTCCCAAATTCTCTACCTCCTCTCCTCCGATGGCACAGGGGGCAGGGAATGGGGCTTGTGGTCAGTTCATCACATGTTGTCTCTGCTGCTCCTTCCTCCTTTAGGGAAGATTCCTCACGCTCTTCCCCTGCTCCAATGTGGAGTCCCTCCCACAGGAGAGAATTCTCCACAATCTCCTCCAACTTCAGTCCTTCCCACAGGCTGCAGTTTTTCACAAACTGCTCCAGTGTGTGTTCCCTGCAGGGTCACAAGTGCTGCCAGCAGACCTGTTCCAGCTTGGGCTGCTCTGTCCATGGGTCCACAGGAGCCTGTTCCAGCACAGTCTTCCCATGGGGTCAGAGCCTCCTTCAGGTGCATCCACTTGCTCTGGCATGGGGTCCTCCATAGTGGGTATCTGCTCCACTGCGGACCTCCGTGGTCTTCATCACGGGCTGCAGGGGAATCTGTCAGCCAGCGTCTGGAGTGTCTGCTCTCCCTCCTTCACTGATCTTGGTGTCTGCAGAGTTGTTGCTCTCACATATTCTCACTCCTTTTTTCCCCCTCTTTTTATATATGTTATCACAAAGATGCTACCACCATCACTAATGGGCTTGGCCTTGGCCAGTGCTGGGCCTGTCTCAAAGCTGTCTGGCATTGGTTCTGTTGGACACAGGAAAAGCTTCTAGCAGCTTTTCACAGAAGCCACACCTGCAGCCCCCTCCCTACCAAAACCTTGCCATGCAAACCCAATGCTTTATTGTAACTCCTATCTGCTACGAAGAGTAAGTCAGTCTTTCACTCTCTTAGCTAATGGGTTTTTGCCATCTTGTTTTAGACACGAAATCGTTTTGAAGGAACAAGGTCAGAGGTAGAGGAGCTCATGAACAAGATCAGAAGAAATCCTCAGGAACATAAAAGAGCAAATCACTTCACAATGGAAGGCTATCTCTACGTACAGGAAAAAAGTAAAGTGTGTTTTTATATTCCTATAGTGCCCATACTGTACATACAGGCAAATCTTATTTCTACAGGTAACACAAAGGTGCAAAAACTTTACAGTTTATTAAACAGAGTCATTTGAGTAAATGTTCAATGTCTCTAATGGGAGCGTTACCATGTCTCACAGAGTGTGGTGTTGAAAGTGTGATAATTCTTAGCAAAGGTGACAGAAGTTTTATCTGGAAAAGGATGTATTTCATGTTCTTTTTTAATCACTTACAAATGACCTCCCCTAGAACATGTTGTCAGACAACAGCGAGTTGTCAAATTAGACTCTGGAAATTTAGTCTCTTGAAGTTGACTGTCATTTCCTTGGTTCAGTGATATGTTTTCATTACTTAATTGTGATCAGAGGGTCAAATAAAGCAGGCTATATGCTAACTAGCTAGTGTTGAAAATCTTGCCGTGAAGCTGCATGTCACAAAAATCACATCATATCAATACTTGGAATAATTCTAAACCTTTCTTGTTCTAGTAAAAAAGCCAAGTAAGATGCGGAACTCTTACTGCTCAAAGAATAACCACAAAGTAATTGATTTTTAAAAATGTTTTACCTTTTTTTTTTGATGTGTGCCATTATAGAAAGCTTGTTTGCTTATTCTGATGAGATTTTACTTTTATAATATTTAATTTATTGTTGAAGTAAAGACTTCTGTAAAATGTTCCACGAATTGAACATTCTACAACATTTGTGATGGAAACATGAATATTGCAGTATTCAGAAATAAGTTTTAAGAGAGCTAGCAGTAAAAAAAAATAAGGAAAGTCATTATACCATGAGATCAGTTCACTGATTTTGGTCATCATGAGCTTTAGAATCACCTGAAAGGATTCAGAAGAGGTGGGTATGCCTGACTCTGAGTTGAGGAGGAGCAGGGCAGTGAGGCCTTACAGGGTTAGGAGCAGTGAAATCCTGCGTAAGCTTGAGCATGGAGGACTTCGCTGGTACTCTGGGGCAGATTGCTTCAAAAGAGAAGATTTGTTTGCAGCCTTTTTTTTTTTTTAAAAAAAAAAGTAGTAAATGAATAGAAGTGAGGAGATACAGAGGGACAGAATCCGTGTTTTAACACTTAACATTATGGTGCAAATCTCAATAATACGGTATATAGTAGGCTAGGCTCTTAAGTGTATTCTGTGTAGGGCGATGAATAGTTAAGAGTGAACTTTGGTGTCAGAAAATGTTATCAGACCTTAATTAGTAGGTAAGTTAGAGCTTGCAGCGCAGGTGTGTTAATCTGCAGTTATTTAGCTTCAAGTTACCAACTGAGAAACCTCGTCTTAATGTTCTGCTTGAATGAAGTTTCCAAGGGACATTTGTTTTATAGGGAATATTATTATTTTGTCTGTAGTGAGACAAAGATGTGTTAATAGTTCTTTGCATTTTTCATTAAATGTAAATGTGAAATAATAAATATATTGGATTTTAGAATAGGAAGCACTGGGTAACATTTATATTACTTTGTATATTGTTCTTAATCCATACTTTTGTTTTAAATACTCTGTTATTAGGAATTCAGTAGGACTCATTTTGGAAAGCAGGAGAATAAAACACACAAACTGGAAAAAGTACATACTATTTAATGGTTCTGTTTTATGTAGGGCCTGCTCCCTTTGGCTCCAGTTGGGTGAAGCACTACTGCACGTATAGTAAAGAGACAAAGAAGTTCACCATGATCCCATTTGAGCACAGATCAGGAGGGAAAGTTGTAAGCATATTTTTATATTCTACTCTTAACCCTGTATCAAGATCAGAGGATGTGTCAGATAAGATGCGTCAAGTACTTTCCCTCTACTGCCTTACCCCTTTTTTTCTTCTTTCTTCATGCAATTCACTCTGCCATTTGAGGACATTAACCTGAAGTAACAGATGAATTAATAGATAAGAATTCTCTAGGCTTTTCAGTTGCTTCCTTTTAGAGGACCAGAGAATGCAGTACAGATAACATGCAGTGTTTCACCATTTAGAATTTGGATATCCACGAGGCATTTAACTTGTTAAAGTATAAAACAGGAAAATATAATAGACTTAGATGTTTCTTTATTACATGTTCCAGTCAGATTTTACTTTCAGAGATGCAAGTACTAGAAAAAGGACTAGAAAAGAGGATTTTAATAGAAATATAATTTGTACTGACAACCGAATGTAATTTCAGATATCTTTGATAGCATCTGAAATATTCAAGACCCAAGACTGTTGATCTTTAAATGGCTATAATTCCTATTGCAATAGTTGGGAATTGAGGGCATTCAACACCTTCAGAGATTACACATTAAATGAATGCATTAATATGGATTAAATGCATTTTGTTGCAAGGAAAAAAGGATGACAAAGCTTGAAAATAATCCTTGAGTCAATATTCCTGTAAATGCAGCCCCCTGCCCTATCTTCAAATTTGGTTAGAAAATCATGTTGTTGAAATTTTATCAGGGTATTATATCCCATTAGTTGGAGCAAAGGGGAGATGACTCATCCTTTTGAGGACTCTGTATATTTACAAGTATATTGAATTTGGAAGAATCTTTCAAAAGCTCTGGAAAACCTGCCATACTGAAAATCAGTGGCATTTGGCTTCGTTAATTGTTTCAGTACTTCTATGAGTTTTTTTATCCTGATCTACTCTCATTGTATTAAAGCTTTTTAGTTAGCGTAGTATGTATGTAAGCATTCAGCATTCTAAAACACTTAGGAAGCCTTTTTTACTGTAATCTCCCATTTTGAAACCCCACAATGCAATTACTCCTTCAGTGACAGCCTCCTGTGTCTGGAGAGGCTGAATAAGGCAAGAAATAACTAAAATGTGCCATTAGTCCTCATGAAATCTGGTACAACTCATGCAGTATTTAGAGATGAGTTTATCTGATATCTGAATACTTACATGTAAAACATGATCCTAGTTTTGGTTGGTCTCAAAGAACGGACTGGTTCATTAAGACAGATTACAGATGGAGAAGAATGCTTACTTGTTCTAGTTACTGTGGCAATAACCTTTACTATGGAAATTGCTGTGTCTGACATGAAGTGGCAGAAGCCTCTTACACTCGTGTGTTTATATTGTAATGTGCAATGTCTTTATAGCAAAATATTTTTGTTAGTTGAAATTATTGTGGTACTGTGTCGTGCTGTAAAGTACCAGCTAAAATACACTCTATTTCTGCATTTATGGCCTATAAATTACCATGGAATTCATGTACTGTTGTGCAGAGACCAGAATGGCAACCATTGGTGAATTCTT
Organism: Todus mexicanus; assembly: GCA_013389965.1. NCBI lineage: Eukaryota > Metazoa > Chordata > Aves > Coraciiformes > Todidae > Todus > Todus mexicanus. Next base: position 9,485 of record WEIS01064997.1, read on the forward strand.
TTGCGTGTCAATTTTCAGTATAGCTTTTGCCATTATTCTAGTGTAAATTTACCTTACTTGTTTTGATTATTTGGCGTACTGAAGCTTTATGTTACTGGATCAATCATATAAAACCTTTCTTTCCATAGGGTGATGAGGAACTCTTCTTCCTTACGTATTGTACCAAAAGAAATACAGATACTATAGACAGGCGATTCTGTTTTGACTTGGAAGCTTCAGACAGGTAAGCTCATGAACCATACTAGAAAGGACTCTTTCTAAGTAGTATTTAACATTACTGTAGTATTACTGTTGAGTTTTCATCTTATTTTTTTCAATGCTTGTTAAAGCTGCCGATGGGACACAGTCACTGGAGGAGTAGGCAAGCACTGCCATCACTCACTGGGTTTGACCTCAGTTGTGTGTAGCAGAAGCAGGGAGGATCTAAATTGAAATGTAGACCTTGTCTGAGTTCATAGAAGAAAAGCATAGAAAAAACTAGAGAAACTGTTATGAATTGCTGTTATCCTAGTAAAGAAACACGGCTTAAATTGAAGTACATAGAGCTGCAGCAAAAGACTATGATCACAGCAATAATTCTGACATTCATGACCACATTGTGTCACAAGCCTACCTTCTGAAGTGATATGTTGCTGACGTTTTATGCTGGATTCTCAGATTGAAAATAAGATCATTGGGATTTTGAGGCTTTTAGTGTCTAGTGTAATAATACAGTTCATCCTGAACATTTTTGCCACTGCCTTTTTGAAACGCCACCATTTCGTTGCCTTATTTCAAAATAAAAGAGTTGCTTACTTATTTTGCTAAAAAGATCTTCAAATATGATCGATACTGCATTTCTTCAGCATCCAAGTCTTAATCTATGAAGGTGAGAGAATCCAACTTAATAGACTACTGCAAATAAATATGACTATTGTAATGCCATATTCCTTTGGTGCAGACTGCATCTGTGCAGAGCAAGATCATATCTAGCATTAAATGTTAGATGCAAATTAGCGGACTGTTGCTGACTTTTTGCATCTACCCCTTCTGAGCTGTTTTTAACCAATACATTTGCTCCTTACTTATACCAATGAATTACCTTCTAATTTATCATATAGTATGTCTTAAGTTTTATAGGATTTTGTGGTTTTTACAGTCATATTCATAGTGCCATTCAGTTTAAATGCAGCGTGGCCAATCTGATCCGGCACTTCTATCCTGTGGTTGTTAGTGGTGTGCAAATGTCTGTGATAAGGATCACAGACATGTGCACAGTCTTAGGTCCAAGCCCATGCCTAGCTTGCGTGGCCAGTCAGACTGGCCTGCCTGAGGCACGCCCATTTCTGTTGCAAGCAATGGGTAGAGGAATGTGAAACTACCATTGCATCTGAAAACTTCCCGCTCACATGGCAGATGACAAGATAGTACTTTACAGCTTAGGTGATATTTGTGACAAGTCTAAAGCACAGTTTGAACTTACATTTTTGATTTGAGGAGGATGCAACTTAACTGTTCTAACACTGCATCCCAACGGTCGGAAAGGGAGTAAAGATTTCAGCTCTTGACATCAGCTCCTCTTGGGTCAGTGAACTGGTCAGTATGAGTAACAGATTTCAAGCTGAGTCTAATAAAGTTGCTAAAAAAGTACCATGAGAAATGTCAGTCTGTCCCCCTCTGTGTGTCGTCTCTGCTCTACAGGGTATCTGGAATTTGAACAGAGATGGATGGAGAACAGTGTTTCCTTGATCCTGCAAAACATTTTTTCATTCTCTTCACTGATAAAAGTGGGAAAAATCTAATCCATCTTTCTGTCCAGATATAATAGACACAACTGGTCCACTGTGACCTTGATATCAGACATTTTGCTTTTAATAATATATGTGTGTAGTACTGAGATGTTCCCATGGAGATTAGTTCTGTGCTGCAGGCCATTAGCTTGTTTCCTTGGTATCAGTTCAGGGCACACTTATCCCTCAGCTTGTTCAAGTTAAAAAATAACATACAGGTTGACAGCTGACTGTGGGTTTTTCTTTGTTCCTGTGCTGTGGAAGGAGGCAAGACTGTAAATTTTAGCAAGGGCTTTTCAGTAGCAAATACTCAGCCTTGTGTGTAACTTGAGCATAGTTTGAAGTTCAGCTGAATATTTCTGGATTTTTCATTTAGAAAGAAAGCAGAAATGATTCTTTTTTCTTTAAATTCTGCTAGGTACAACTATAAACTCTGAGGGTAGTAAGATCCTGGCCAAATCCCTAGAAAATGATGTTTTTTCTGTTTCTGATATTCCCTCATGTTTAGTTGGAGGTAACTAGTGGTAAATGTAGAGAAATTTAAATCTTAAGAGACAGCAGAGGAGGTCCTTTGGAGTAGGAAGACGACTTTCTGTTAATAAAGAACATGATCCTTCTGAATTAGTACTTAGATTTTAATTTTACCAATACTGGACAAGGAGGAGGGAAGGATTTGTCTCTTTTGGCTTTAATTTGAAGACAAATAAATGCTATTTCATGGCACATGCACTGAGTTTGAAGTATTGTGTCTAGGTGATACTCTTTGATAACCGTGACAGTTACAATTTTAATGAAAAGAAGGAAAGTTTGCCCTGCATAAAAATAACTCATTTGGTTTTAGTTTTAACTAGTAAACAAAGTACACAAGAAAAAAAAAATCTTTTTTAGTTAATTTAGGCAATTACTTAAGGTATTTTTTTTCTACAAAGTGGTTAAGTTTGGGTGTTTATGATTATTGCAGCTCTGTATTAGTAGCAGACCAGGTTGCATTGAAAAAGCTGGTATGGCTTGAGAAGCTCTTTTTCTTCTGTTATTACTAACACTAATATTAGCTTGTTTTAATCATAAAATCTGTTAGTTGCAGAGACTTCACTCACCCACTCTGAACTCAATGTCTATCACTGAGAATAGTGAACAGGTTCCATTTTTCTGGCTTAATAGTCTCCTCACTTCAACTAATCAGAAGAGAGTGACAAGTCTTATTAGCAGTGGCTGAGGGAACTGGAGCTATTTAGTCTGAAAAAAAAAAAAAAAAAAAGGAGGCTGAGAGGAGACCTTATCACTCTCTGCAACTACCTAAAAATATGTTGTTGAGAGGTAGACACTGGTCTCTTCTCAAACGTAACAAGAGGGAATGGGCACAAGCTGCACCAGGGAAGGTTTAGACTTGACATTAGGAAAAAATTCTTCACTGAAAGGGTTGTCAGGAAAAGATTGTCAGGTATTGGAACAGGCTGCCCAGGGAGGTGGTTGAATCACCGTCTCTGGATGTGTTTCAAAGCTGTACAGATTTGGTGCTTGGGGACATGGCTTAGTGGCGGATTTGGTAGAGCAGCAAAGTAAATGCTTGGACTTGATGATCTGAAAGGTCTTTTCCAACCTAATTGATTCTATGATTCTGTGGTTCTGTGCTTGATTGCTTCCATTTTCCTAAGTTATGATTGAGTTTCCTATGTTTAGATTGGTTTGATAAAAGATTTGTGTGTGCCTTGTCTTCACATGATGTCTGAAAAGAGATTTTGAGCAATAGATATTTGTACCTATAGAGGTTTATGCTGCAATTAAATTGTGTGGTTCAATACATTTACAGCAAGGTGAAAACAAAAGAGAAATGTCTGTAGTTGTAGGTAGAAACATAAACATGGTGTGTAGACTGTTAAAATGGAATTTGTACTGGTTTTTTATGTGCTGTTTTTAGATAACATTTTCCCTTACGGCTCTTTTTGGTATTTGAAGATAGATTTAATACAAAAGAGAGAGAAAATGTTATGAATTAGTTCTCTATTTCTATCTATTGCTATATAATGAGATTTACAAATTTATCAAAAATATTCGCAGGCTGAATATAATGATTTTTTTTAATTGGCAGAAAAATAATTACCCAAATAACCTGTTCTGCTTTTAACTCTCCTTGCTTTGTACACTATGCTGAATGAGCCAATTATTCTTTTTAGTTTCCTATTATATAAACACAGAAGTAGATTTATGTTAATCTCTATTCACTAATCCCTATGTCCCACAGTTGTCCATCCTTGCTTTTTATGAAAGTTATAATAGTGGGGTTTTGTAATAAGATACTGTGTTCAGACTTGATTATTTATTTTATAAGATATTTACTGGAAAACTGTAATCATTGTTGCTACTTTAAAGCTGAAGACTACGCAGTGAATCAATTGACGAAAGCCATTTTTTACATAACAGCATGACAAAACAAGAGCAAGTTTATTTAGAATTTAGAAAACTCAGTAACTCCCAGCAAGTGGTGTTGATAGCTCATTGGAATCAATGAGCTACTTCAAAGAAATAGTTTGCAGATTACATTCACTTTTTCCTTTCTCCTCCCTATCCTCCCTGTTTCCTACTGTGTGTATCAGTTCTATACCTTTTATTTTAAAGTTAAGCAGTGTTCAGTAATTAAGCAAAAAACTCAATCCTAACTTTTAGGGCAAGGCGCTTTTTTTGTAGTTGGAAGTAGAATCTGACAAGACTTTTTTTAGCAGCTGGTGCATAGAGTTACTCTCTGTGGTTTGTACATTTGCAGGCCTGGAGTTCCTGTGACCATGCAGGCGTTTTCTGAGGAAGACAGGAAGCTGTGGATGGAAGCCTTGGATGGAAAAGAAGCTGTAAATATATTTTTTCAAATTATTATTCATATATAGAGTAATGGAGAAATTCTCTCACCCTCTGCTTCATGATTCCATTTATATTTAAGTAACTGGTATTACGTAGCTTGGAAAATGATAGATTCAATGAAGAAAGAATAAAAGTGAAATAAAACCCAG
>WEIS01064999.1:7027-19253 GCA_013389965.1 Todus mexicanus
TCACTGGGGCCGAGCAGAGGGGCAGCAGAACCTCCCTTGCTCTGCTGGCCACACTCTTCTTCATACCCCCCAGGAGCCCATTGCCCTTCCTGGCCATGCAGACCCATCACTGGCTCATGGTCAATACTCGTTGTCCCCCAGCACTCCCAGTTCCTTCTCCCCAGAGCTGCTTCCCAGCAGGGATTGGGATCATTTATTGTTACTGGAACTCGTGTGACCAGAGAGCTCGGGCAGAAGGTGTGGGCACTGTTGGGACAGCAGATATGGGCTCAGGGTTTGAGGTGGGGTTGATGGTGGGTTCTTCCCACCCCAGCAGAGGAAAATCAGTTTATTTTGTTTGGGGGTGTCTTATTTTGGGGATGAAGGTGGTTTTTAATGGGCTGAGTGGTGGAAGGGGATGATGGGACGACAGTTTTTTGGTGGGCAGGGTGGGGTGGAAGGAAGGATTAAAAATGACTTTGCTACTGGTCCTGCAAAGCCTGAGGATGTTTGCAAGGAATGGGCTGAAGCTTTGCTGGTAGCGAAGTAAATTGTTTCATGGAGAAGATGAAGGCAGCTAATTGCAATCAGTGATGAGGGAGTCAATTGTAGTAAATAAATGTTGAGCTTCTGCCAAGGAGAGAAGCCCATTTGTGGATGAAATCTTGAATTTTTAATTGAGTGAGAGCTGGCGGCTGCACAGCGGTGTCACTTGGCTGCTTAATTCCTTCCTGTCTTCAGACTGATGGTGGTGACGTGAAGTGTCCGTAGTGCCAAGAGTCTCGATGGGTCACGGAGGACTTTCTCCTGCGTCTCCTTCACCTTCTCTGCCTTTGTCCTGTTGATCCTGAGGGATCGGGGGATTTTGCAGTAGGTGCTCGCAGAATAAGGGTGACACCTTTGGCCCCGTGAATTCTGCATGACCTGTTCCTTTGAACACTTTATTAGATGGTTTGCAAACGTTTTTGGTTGCACCTTCCCAGCGGAGGCGCCCAAGGGTGGTGTTACCATCTTTAAAATTATATCGGAGATCAAATGGTCCCATCTCGGGCTGTATTTACATCTTTTCTAGACTGTTTAATTTGAGTTGGGTGCAGGGTTGGGTTTGCATCGCGCAGCCTCTTTGATTAAAGGGCAACGTCTGTCTTTGAACTCCTGCTCACACGGACTTGGCAGCTGAAGGTTTTCTGGTAAGACTCGTGGACTGGATCCCTGTGCTCAGGCCAGGAACCGGAGAGCTGTGCTGCAGAAACACAGGGTTAGAGATGTGATTGTCCCCCTGCAAATCCTGGGCCCTGGGGAGGCCGCCCCTGGAATCCTGGGCTCAGCTTGGGCCCCTCCCTCCCAGCAGGACCTGGAGGGGCTGGAGCGTGGCCAGAGAAGGGCAACGGAGCTGGGCAAGGGGCTAGAGCAGGAGGCTGGGGAGGAGCGGCTGAGGGACCTGGGGGTGTTGAGCCTGGAGCAAAGGAGGCTCAGGGGAGACCTTCTGGCTCTGCACAACTCCCTCCAGTTCATTCAGGAGCTTGGAGCCAGGGGGGGTCGGGCTCTGCTGCCAAGGAACAAGCGCCAGGACAAGAGGAACCGGCCTCCAGTTGCCCCAGCCAGGGGAGGTTGAGGTTGGAGCTGAGGAACAATTTCTTGGGCACTGTCAAGGGTTGCCCAGGCGTGTCCCAGGCTGCCCAGGGCAGGGGTGGAGTCCCCCTGATCCCTGGAGGGGTTTCCAAGCNAGCTGAGTTATGTAAATGGCGATTGTTATAATTAAGCCGCTATCTAATCTTGTTCTTGCTGTGAAGCCTGGTGCTACTGGGGGCAATTGGCGGCGATGGCGTTAACGAGGCTTTTCGGCGTTATTAAAGATAATGGGACCTCTGAGATGAAAATTGAAAGAACCCAAAATTAAACAAACAGGATTTTCATTAGAGACAATCTCCCACGAGAAAGGAAAGGTCTGGAATAAAAGACGTTGAAGTTACAGAGTCGCTGAGCCTGGCAGGGACCTCTGGAGAGTGTCGTCTCCAGCCCTGCTCGAGCAGAGTCACCCAGAGCAGGTTGTCCAGGGCTGTGTCCAGAGCAGTTTTCACCATCTCCGTGGGCGGAGGCTCCACACCCGCTCTGAACAACTCGTGCTAGTCATGACCTCCCGTAGAGGAAAAACATCTTTTCTGATATTTTCTGATATTCAGAACCTGGCCCAGGCTGCCCAGAGAGGTTGTGGAGTCTCCTTGTGTGCAGAGATTCCAAGCGCGCCTGGACACTGCGATGCTGGGCCCCCTGCTCGGGGTGACCCTGCTGGGGCAGGGGGGTGGCACCAGAGCAGCTCCTGAGGGCCCTGCCAACCCCACCACACTGGGGTTCTGGGGTGCTTAAACTGGATTTACTGCGCTCCAGTTTCTGTCACTGCCTCTTGTCTTCTCAGAGCGAGCAGGGGCTGACGGGGTTGTCCCAGGACGAGAAAGGATGGGGCTGGGAAGTGTCGCTTGTCCAAGACATTTCATAAATCCCGTCTTTCTAATCTGTTCGTAAAACCGACCCGAACTGTTTTTCATTGTAGACGTCACCAAATCCCAGCACAGTGCGGGGCTGGAAGGGTTACCCTCCGAGATATCTCTAGCTCTGCTGAAGGGTTACCCTCCAAGGTATCTCCCCTGCTCTGCTGAAGGGTTACCCTCCGAGATATCTCCATCTCTGCTGGAAGGGTTACCCTCCAAGATGTCTTTCCATCTCTGCTGGAAGGGTTACCCTCCAAGATGTCTCTCCAGCTCTGCTGAAGGGTTATCCCCCGAGATCTCTCTCCAGCTTTGCTGGAAGGTTTAGCCTCCAAGTTGTCTCTCCATCTCTGCATAGTCTACAGCAGCACTTAGGCTTAAGTGTTGATTGATGATCTCCGAGGTGGGGGTGCCCAGTGGGGTGGCGGCAGAGCCCAGGAGCAGTTTGCGCCTGGAAGGCTGCGAAACCCCTTTGTTGGGGCAGGGCTGAGCCCCGCGGGGTGCAGGCGAATGGGTGGGAGGGCAGGACAATGGGGAGAGCAGGGGTGTGGAGATGGCCTGTGCTGATAGTGCCCAGGTCCTTGTCCCAGGCTATCGGGACACCTTTTGGGAGGGAAAAGGGCCTTTTTGTTCTGAAGTGAAGGAGGGGCTGTAGCGATCAGGAGCTGATTGAGGGGAGATAAAGAACAGGCCCGGAGACAAAAACCAAGATGAAGAGACAAAAGAGTCCTGCTGAGTCAGAGAGGTGGGGTGGGAGGGTCGAGTCAAGATGATGGGGTCAGCTCCTAAGGGCTCCAGGAACCAGCTGGGACAAGGGATGAGGCCCCAGGGAGCACGCATCTCCTTGGAGAAACTGCTGCAGCAAAAATCCAGTGCTAAGGCCTTCTGGACGAGGAAGATGTTGCTTAAACCAACCCGATTTCGCAGTCCTGTCAAGGCTTTCAGTCCCTGAAGGTGCCGTGCCTCGCGTCGGAGCGGCGCGACCCCGAGTGTCGCCGTGTGTGAGCTGCAGGGCGAGGGGCGCCGGCTGTTCAGCTTTCCTTACACCGTCATCATACGCTCAGGCAATTCTGTGCATCATACCCTTAGACAATTCTAAGGATGCTGGGCCAGCTCCTTTCAGCTGTGTCCTTCACCTTAAAGGGTTGGGCTAGATGATCCCTGAGGTCCCTTCTGACCTGTTACACTGAGATACTCGAGAGGAACCCAAGAGATGACCTGGCTTTTGGATAGGTCTCTTTTTTTTTGCCTCCATTTGGAGACAAGGGCTGTTACGGAGTCATCTTTTTGCTCAGTCTTGGGCAAGGCTGCTCGCCCTGGTCTTTGTTTCTTCAGGTTGGGTGTTTTTGCAGCTGCAGCCTGTTCAGATAACGGGGAGGGGCCCATACCCTCTGGTGAAACCTCTGGACCATTCTCTTATCAGTGTGGGGTCTTCTGCTGATTAAATCACTCTTATGCCTTCCTTCAGGCCTTTTCTGGCCCGGATGCAGACAAGTTCTATTCAGTGATGGCTGTTGATTGGTATCACCACAGGCCAGACCATTGTTTTATTGCTATTTTTGCTGCTTTCAAGCTCCTGCTTCTTCTTAGTGTTTGCGTTACAAATCCCCCCGGATTGTCCTGGTGGTTACAAGAAACTTGGGCAAGATGACCTCGAGACATGTGCCTGGGAAGCAGCTCTGCAGAGTAGGACCTGGGAACGCTGGTGGGCAGCAAGGCACCGAGCACGAGCCAGCAATGGGCCCCTGTGGCCAGGAAGGGCTCCTGGAGCAGGGGGATGGGCGAGATGATCTCCAGAGGCCCTGTCCAACCTCCACCCTTCTGCGGTTCCATCTTGTTGCCTGAACGATGGATGCGCCACTTGGGCAGACGCGGTTTGGGGCTCAAGGCTTGGGTGGTTACGAGAGTGGTGATATGATGTGAGTAAACCCACTCTTGCTCCGTAATAACACGACCTTTCCTTCCCATGATGTGATCTTTGCTGCAGTCGGTGCTACAATAATAAGCACGGGCTCAGAACGAGATGATCGCGTCACGTTGTGGGAGATATCTGCTCGCCCGATTCCGTTTTTCCTTCTTGAGCCAGGCCCAAAGGCAGGGCAAGAGCAACGGCCGTCCCGCGGTCTCGATCTCTGTCGCCGAGACCCGCGTGACAAACCCTGGCAGAAAGGCCCGGCCCGAAGTTCTGAGCTGATTTTGCACTAACTATGAAGAAAACGCTGGCGGGGTAGGAGGCGAAACCCAAATCAGTGCAAACCGACGTCAGGGCATCTGATAATATTTAAAATAACGTTGCCAAGTTCCTCTGGCTCGCCAATTAGAATCAACACAGGAAACGTTTGCTTCGCCCTGGCTGCTGCGAAGCGCTGGGACAATGTTGTGGCCGCACAATGCGGTGCCGTTAGTCACTCTCCTGCCTCCTGAGGTGTAATGGAAGGACGGGGGCTTCCTGGCACACCCACGCCTGGAAAGGGTGACGTTGCCTCCTGAACCGCCGCTGTGCCTCGCGCCCCGGCCGCCGCAGGGCTGTCCCCGGCTGCCGCTTCGGTCTCTGCGTGCTGCCGCACGAGGTGTTTTTCCCAGGTCTAGGCACGGGCTCTGTGAGTCCAGGTGTCCCTCGTCTCCACCAGTTTATTTCAGCAGCTGGCTCTGAGCGAGGCGGGGAGGACAGCCCTCTGCCGTGGGGGGAAGGGGGCAGCTTCACTGGCAGACGACAAGGGGGGACGGGTTTAAACTGAAGGAGGGAGGCTTAGACCAAGGAGAAGGGAGGGATTGTTGACGCCGAGGGTGGTGAGACCCTGGCCCAGGTTGTGCTGAGAAGTCGTCAATGCCCCATCCCTGGAACCACTCCAGGCCAGGTTAGACAGGGTCAAGGTTGGAGCATCGAAGACGTGAATGGTCTAAAGCACGAGTCTCATGACGCGCACACAATTTGGACTTTTCTGCTTCAATTCTTAGGAGTTCAGGCTGGGCTTTGGGCGTGGGACCTTTCTGATGGGAGCTGGGCCAGGAACTGGTTTCACCGGGATCTCGGGGCAGTCGTCTCTGGGTAACTCTTCATAGAACCGTAGGGTGTTTGGGGTTGGGAGGGACCGTTAAAGGGTTTCTTCTACTGCGTGTCACGCGAAGAGCTCGTCCCCGCGGGATGCTTTTGGCGCCTGACGTCTGCGCAGCGTTGGTCTGTGGCTGTCGTGGCGAGTTGCTCGTCGCTGCGTGACGGTGCCGTGGGAGGGATGGATCAGACACGTGTGGTGCTTACCAGGGACTCACAGAATCCCAGACCCGTGGGGGCTGGAACAGACCTCTGGAGATCATCCGGTCCAACCGCCCCGTTCCAGCCGGGTCGCCCAGAGCAGGGGGCGCAGGATTGCAGTGTCCAGGCAGTACTCAGGCGTGTAACGAAATTTAAAGCGTTAGTGTTGAAATGTAAAAAAAAAATATGCGGAAAACAAGCCAGAAAAATTCATTTCATAATGAGGAGGAAGGGTCAACTTTTTTTTAATTGACGCATTTTATAAACATCCGACTCCGAGTCCCAAAATGTCCCAGCTGGACCCAGTGCCAACCCTAACAATCTCCAAGAGAGAAATGAAGGTTGTGAAACAGGAGGTAGAACAGAGCTGGAGTCCTCCCCTTCCACTGCCAGCAGGACATCGGTGGGCAGGAGAAGCCCCCAGCTGTGAGACCAGCCCTTGGGAGGCCCCGGGCTGGTGGAGATGTTCGAGGAGCATTTGAGGGGATTGAGGCACCCTCAGTCAGATCGCAGTTGGGCAGGAGTGTGGATCTGCTGGAGGGTGGGAGGCTCTGCAGAGGGGTCTGGCCAGGCTGGAGCGATGGCCCAAGGCCAAGGGGATGAGGTTGGACCAGGCAAGGGCCGGGTCCTGCCCTCGGGTCCCCCCAAGCCCTGCAGCTCCCGGCTGGGGCAGAGCGGCTGGAAAGNGCACAGGACGCTTGGTGAGAAAACCCGATGGTGGTTTCTGTTGGTCCGAGCTGCCTAACGCTGGTGTTCCCTCCCTCAGCAGAGTTCTGCCGCATTGACAAGCCCTTGTGTCACGATGAAGACGAGCAGCTCAGCTTTGAAGCTGTCCGCAACATCCACAAGCAGATGGATGATGATGCCAACGGCAACGTGGACGTGGAGGAGAGCGACGAGGTGAGTGCTCGGTCGCTCTGCTGTGTGTGTGGGGGTTTCTGTTACGGGTGGTGCTGATGTGCTGGGGGGCCTCAAGTTCAGGTGTGAAGCTCTTGGGCTGTTGGCCTCCGGCCTCTGCATCAGGCAGGTAAAGTGAGGAGCCGTGTTGAGCCAAGATTCTGATCCAGATGGTGTGTTTCCAAATTGTGCAGTGAGACCTGGACAGGCTGGAGAGTTGCGCTGAGAGGAATCTCGTGATGCTCAACTAGGGCATGTGGAGGGTCCTGCCCCTGGGGAGGAACAACCCCCTGCACCAGCACAGGGCAGGGGGGACCTGCTGGGGAGCAGCTCTGGGGAGAAGGAACTGGGAGTGCTGGGGGACAAGTAGTTTACCATGAGCCAGTGATGGGTCCTTGTGGCCAGGAAGGGCAATGGGCCCCTGGGGGGCATGAAGAAGAGCGTGGCCATCAGGGCAAGGGAGGTTCTGCTGCCCCTCTGCTCTGCCCCAGTGAGGCCACCTCTGGAGCACTGGGTCCAGTTCTGGGCTCCCCAGTTCAGCAGAGACCAGGAGCAGAGGGGTGGCACCAGAGGGGCTCCAGAGGTTCCTGCCATCCCCCTGCAGGGAGCAGGAACATCTGCAACCAGAGCAGTTGCTCAGAGCCCCCAACAACCTCCCCTGCAATGGGGACAGGGATGGGGCAGCCACCACCTCTCGGGGCAGCCTGGGCCAGGCTCTCCCCACCCTCAGCACCAACAACTTCTCCCTTCTCCCTTCTCTCCACTCTCCATCTCCCTCTGGCAGTTCCAGCCCATCCCCCTTGTCCTGTCCCCACAGGCCCTGCTCCAAAGTCTGTCCCCATCTTTCTGCCAGGCCCCTTGAAGCCCTGCAAGGCCCCCAGAAGGTCTGCGCGGAGCCTTCTCCTCTCCAGGCTGAACCCCCCCAGCTCTCCCAGCCTGGCCTCCCAGCAGAGGGGTTCCAGCCCTCCCAGCATTGCTGGGGCCTCCTCTGGCCCCGCTCCACCAGGTCCACGTTCCCTGCCCTGCTCATCTAGCCGGGATTTGTGGTAGTGTCTGTCCATCCCCAGCTCCCTTCCCATTAGCTGCCCGTGGAGCAGCGCAGTGCATCGCTGCGTGTGGTGGGATCCCATCGGGGGTCCTGCATCCAGCTCCGGAGCGCTCGGCACAAGGCCGCCCACGTTACATGGGCTCCTTCCTTTCATCCACCCGCGTGTGCTCCGGTCCCTTCGCCCCCGCCGCGCCGGCATCCCCTGGCTGCTCTCACAGCTCCGTTCCCCTCCTACCTGCCGCTTTTCACAGGCGACCTGCCACGGCTCTCTTTGGATTCCAGGTGGAAGTAAATAAGGAAAGTAAAATGTAAGCCGGGGTTTGCGATATCGTCTAGGGAATGTTATAAACCCACGTATTTTCCGACAGTTGGAGGTGGCTTTCCCTGTTTTCCCTTTTATTCCCAACCACCGCCCTGTGCAGGTTATGTCCCACTGTTGTCCCCCAGGGTGAGTCCTGGTGTGCCCGAGGAGGCCCCTGGGGATGGAAGGGGTTTAATGTTTTCATTTAGTTACCTATTGACCAAGTGAAGTATTTTAGAGACCCCAGGTTCTACCCTGAGGACCTGGCAGTGCCGGGGTAACCATTGGCGTTGATGGTCTTAAAGGTCTTTTCCAACCCAAACGATTCCGTGGCTCTATAAATACGGTTGGGAGCTTTTCCCTCCGCTAATCTTGATACTTTTATTGAAGTTGCATTAAATTAAGATTCCAGTACAGGCTTTGAAGCTGCTCTGAAAGGTATTTCAAGTGTTTTCCTCGGTGAGCCCGGAGCGCCGGGTTTCTCGGCTGTCAAGGTTATCAGGTCCAGCCCCCGTGTGTGTCCCCTGCGATCGGGTGGGAGCTCCTGTCCTGGCTGCTGGGGCAGCTGCTGCAGAGATTATTTGAAAGAACGCGAGAGGCTCGAATTTAACCCTTTTACGGCTTTTATGTTTAATCTTTGTACACCCCCATTCTTCCAGCATGTGAAGGAAACGCCGTGTGCCCCTGCCCTGGGCACTGGGGAGGCCGCCCCTGGAATCCTGGGCTCAGCTTTGGGCCCCTCCCTCCCAGCAGGACCTCGAGGGGCTGGAGCGTGGCCAGAGAAGGGCAACGGAGCTGGGCAAGGGGCTAGAGCAGGAGGCTGGGGAGGAGCGGCTGAGGGACCTGGGGGGGTTGAGCCTGGAGCAAAGGAGGCCCAGGGGAGACCTTCTGGCTCTGCCCAACTCCCTCCAGTTCATTCAGGAGCTTGGAGCCAGGGGGGGTCGGGCTCTGCTGCCAAGGAACAAGCGGCAGGACAAGAGGAACCGGCCTCGTTGTGGCAGGGAGGGGTGGGCTCTGCGGAGCCTCTCCAGCATGTTCAGGGTCACAGGGTGGTCTGGGAAGGACAGGACCTCAGGAGGTCTCCGTTTGGAAGGTACTTGATGTAGAGGTGGGAGTTCTTGCCATGCCGTGCTGCAGTCGCTCTGAGTAGTCGCCCTTTGATGTAGGTTTATATGCTTGGGGTTTATTTTTCTAATAAGTGGATTTGTGACAGAGCAACAAACAAAACAGAACGTGTTGGTGACTGGTCAGCTTTGCACAGAGATGAAGCTGAGTTGGATGAGTTGCCTGGAGAACTACGGTTCTTTGCATTTTGCTTTTCTGTTAATCTCAAGAGGGTCCAGAGGAGGACAGGAGGATGCTCAGGTGGCTGGAGCAGCTCCCTTATGAGGCCAGGCTGGGAGAGCTGGGGGGGTTCAGCCTGGAGAAGAGAAGGCTCCGCGCAGACCTTCTGGGGGCCTTGCAGGGCTTCAAGGGGCCTGGCAGAAAGATGGGGACAGACTTTGGAGCAGGGCCTGTGGGGACAGGACAAGGGGGATGGGTTGGAACTGCCAGAGGGAGCTTGAGAGTGGAGAGAAGGGAGAAGTTGTTGGTGCTGAGGGTGGGGAGAGCCTGGCCCAGGTTGCCCCGAGAGGTGGTGGCTGCCCCATCCCTGTAAGTGTTCAAGGACAGGCTGGACCACGCTCTGAGCAACTTGGTCTAGTGGGAGGTGTCCCTGTCCATGGCAGGGTGATTGGAACTAGATGATCTTTAAGGTCCCTTCCCACTCAAACCAGTCCCTGATTTTATTAATTCCTTTGATTAAAGAAAGCCCTACACAAACCTACCTTCTCTAGAGGTTCAGGGTGAGGTAAATTTGAACCTTGGCTTTTCTCTACGAGCATGTGAAGCTTCAGCAGAGGCCGCGGGTCTCGCAGGCATCGGTTGTGGAGCCCCGTGGTGGAGGACTCCTGCAGAGGGATGCTCAGCTCTTCGCTCTCATACCAACCCTGGTTGGTTGAGGACGTTCTATTTCCATTTATTATTTTGGCCCTTTCTCTTTTGGGGTAAGTTACGGGCACGTTTTGTTTGGATTCGAAGACCCGACTGGGTGGAAAGGAGGGAGCGGCTGGTAAAGAAATTTTAAAATACTCTATTTATAGATGAAATCTTGTCCAGCAGCTTTTTACCGTCCTCAACTCATCGCTGCGTTGTCCCTTTCTGGAAGCGCGTTTCCAGTGAAGTTGAAGATGACATCAGCGACCTCGATTAAAACGAAAGGACTGTCCCTCGTGGGGAAATCTTCTAATTAGGGATCTATTTCTGCTCCTCGCGCTCGCTCCGGAGGCAGCTCCAGCTGTTTAGGGGCTGACGAGCCTCTCGGATGTTGGTAGCCTGGTTTCCTGAGGAAACAAGGTTTACAGGATTGCTCCATCAGACAGACCCTGCTGCCTTTCAACCCCTGGTCCCACCGCCCGGGGTCATGCACAAAAGTTTTCTTTCAACTTTAACGATTAAAGTCGGCAGCTCGGAAAAGGTGTCAAAGTTGGTAGATCTTGAAAATGGGGGGGAAATTGTCCTGTCCCCTGTGGAGAGTCCCCGGGGTGTGTTCGGGTGATCGTGTGCCGAGGGAAAGCTGCTGCGGGAGATCACTTTTCCTTCCTCTGCTCCCCTGAGCTAAATATACAGAGCAGCAGCTGATCCCCCGTCCCGGAGGGAGCCGGTGGCCGCACCGGGTGACATTGCCGCGTTCCCTCTTGGTCACGAGTCGAGGAGCCGCGCGGCTGACGGCTCGGCAGGGCAGGAGACCCCGCCGGCAGAGGGCTGCCCGGATGAGCCTGCCCGAATTTTACCCTTTTCCCACATTTTTCATCACGACGGGAAGAGCGGCCGGAGCTTCCCTGGGCTAGAGAATGCCAGAGCAGGGAGGCCCCAGGGCGAAGCTGCAGGTCCCTGTTGGTGGCCTCGGCGGCATCGGAGTGGGTTGGGAAGGAGTCTCAAAAGTTTATAAGCTTTCACCGGTATTTTTCATGCCCTGTCTGATGTTATCTTTTAATTTCATTGCAGTATTAGGTACTGGAATGTGGGTGATCCTCTTTCTGCTTTCCACGTCCTTCGCTTACCTCCCATCCCGTGAACCCCTCCTGCGCACAGCAGGAGTCCCAAATCTCGTCAGTCTTTATTCCACGCCCCCTTAATTTCTTTGCTATATTTTTTTAATTCACTTTTCTTTGTTGTCTTCTCTTTCTCTCCCATCTTCTGCTGAAATGGAGCTGGGTGGGAACACATCGGAACATGTTATTGTGAGAGACAACACACCTCTCACATCCCTGTGGTAGATTTACAGACCATACTGGAGAGAGATATATATATATGTATATAATATTAGCTGAGTGGTGGTGGTAGGTCATAGGCTGGACTCGATGGTCTAAGAGGTCTTTTCCAGCCTTCATTATTCTATGATTCTGTACTTTGTTTTTCATTAGTAGCTCATTCTGCAGTGAAAACGTCTCATCTGACGTTTGTTTCGTCTTTGATTTGAAGGTGCAGGTCAAATTAATAGTGGGGGTTTTTGACTCTTACTCCATGAAGTTGATTCCGTGGCGTTTTTGGTGGCATTATAATTCCAAGAGAAGCCTGGAATCCCCAAAGCCTCAGTTACAGTGGTGTATTGTGCTCTGTCACTGTTACGATTAATTCTACGTGTCTATTGCTGAACGTTTCCTGGCTCGTCTCACCAGGAACAGAGATTTTCAGATGCACCGCAGGGAACGTTCCTGCTCCTGACATCATAGAATCGTTTTGATTGCAAAAGCTGATCTGTCAGATCTGTGCAGCAACTGAAAACACTGAACTCGTGATTTTATTCTAGATATATATATTTATATATATTATTATAGACACAATAGTATGACGTGTGTGGATTAAATAAAGGAGACGCTGGTAGAATTCATGTTGATGTGGGAGCTCCTACAAGATAATGACATTTGGCAGCGTTGGGTGGTTTTGGGGACTGACATTTTGATGCCATTAAATACAAGGTCTTACAAAACCAGTCTTTAATTGTTGAACTCTCAGGTGTGGTGCTGAGGGACATGGGGTAGTGGTGCCCTGGCAGAAAACCGCTGACAGACTCCACCTGGGAAAACAGCTGGTAGAATAAAATCCTGGAACTGGAAGTATAGAAAAACGTGTTCAGGTAGAAGTGAAGTGCAGGTCTGTAATTGGTGGTGTTTAAATTTATTAGAGACACTCGACCGGCCTGGGGAGCCCCCCCTGCAGGG
>WEIS01065005.1:0-10128 GCA_013389965.1 Todus mexicanus
ACACTGCTGGCTCATATTCATCCTCTTTTGTGTGTGGTTTTTTTCTTTAGGAAAAATCGTTTCAGAGTATCGTAGTTTATAAGAATGTATTGAACATTCTAAATGGAAGGATATTAAAGTTTACATCTTTTACCATCTAACTTTGCTGGTTTAGGAGACAAATGAAATACACCCAAATGGGTTTCCTTTGCATAAAAATCTTGCACAGTATTAGAGATATGTTGACATATTATTACAGATCTTAAAAGCTGTATGGTAAAACTTCCACTTTCAGTCCAATTAAACTACAAGGTGTTGACTATTAAAACAGTCAATGGTACTGCAGGAAAACACTACCCAGCATTCAGACTGGTGTTCGTAGCTGTAACTGGTTTATTTTGTATGTTTGTTGCATTTTAAAGGAGGTTGAAGCTACTGATGGGTTTGGAATATTAGAAATATTTCTGATAGAACTAGATTACTGGCTAAATTGCAGGTTAGGCTGAAAAGGGTGCAGATGTAATTCAGTATATGACAATGTCTAAAATGTAGTGTTGATATATGCATGCAGCTTGCAGTACATAACATTCACAGCTGCTCATTTTCACTTGTTCTTTCACACATTTCTGAGCCCTGGGTCCCAGGGAAAGGGAACTGATGGAGACTTGAGATGCTGCTTGTTTCAGCACCTGGGTGTTTTGTTTACTGGATTATTTCTACTCTATTTTACAGCCTTTGTGGCTATAGAGGATGGTAACTGATTTTTGTTCATGAGAACATTTTGAAATCACCAGGGGCATGGTGTTCACTAAATGGGCCTTAGTTGCACTGAGTAATGTTGCCAGTGCGTAGTTTGTTCCTGCTTTCTTAGTAGCCTTCTCTTCTTTTATAAAAATTATTTGTATATTGTTTTGATTGTCAGGCTTCTGCATGGTATCAGTCATTACCCTAATACTCTACAGACGTGTTAAAATGCCTTGGACAGATACTCAAAATCTACTTACTTATATATGCTGAAATAAAGGTGCACAATTATCTAAGGATAGCCATTATAGATAAATATAAAAATCCTATCTCTGTCTGAAATGCATCCAGTGAAAGTCAGAAGCTATCATAACCCATCAAGAAAAGAAAACTACTCTAACAAGCGTCATGTAAATCATGCCGTGATGCCTGACATCACTGTAGGCTAGAAGAGATTTGCTTCTGTGGTGCTAATAGAGTATGTTGAGTATAAAATAGCATAAACCACATGATGCTATCTGGTGGGGATGTTAGTAGTTACCCGCCTGTAAAAGTTAAATGAATAGAGAAGGGGGAGCAAATATTCCAGCAGATGTCTCTTGCAAACCTAAAAAGTAAACAGAAAGGCTCTAGTGCTGCATGGCAGGCAGTGAACTATGGTTTGCAGGGGAATTGAACAACGAAGCGTTGATGGGACTTCTAGCATATCCAAGAAACTGCTTTCTGCTGTTTTCCATGAGGCACCGAGGAGCAGTCTGAACTAACACTGTCCTCTTTCTAAAAACGTTGGCATAGGATCATGATATGGGACAAGGGGGAGCTAGGGAGAGTGTTTTAAAAACCTTTTGGCAATGTTGTAAGTTACAGTAGCCCATTAAGCTATTGCAGTTTGTATCCAAGACCCAGCAAGTCTCCTGTGACCCACTGCCTTGAAGGCTTGAAGGAATTAATTGGAAGGAATCTGAGGAATTAATGGCATTAATGACATTGAGATTGAGTTGTGGCTTGTATGTTACACCTCTCTAGACCTGCATGTGTGTATTACTATAAACAATCTTTCTGATGGACTTGTCAAAATATCAGAATCAAATAAAAATGCTGGTATGCTAATTACCAGCTTGAAATAGGCCATGATCCCTAAATAGGCCTTTGTTAGGAGTGTTTCATTAGTTTAGTTCATATTCCTATTTAATTGTTAAGAAAAAAATAAATATGGACAGGTGTGGAAAAACTAACCAGAATAAACCCAATATATATACAGAATTATTAATGTGTAATTTGCTAGATAGATATTAGATTGTCCTGAGGTGCGCTCAGGTGAGTATGAGCCCTTCCAACTCTGTTCTTGAAATCAAGGTTTAGGAGCGGTAGTAAAGATTTATGGTATCTTCAGTTGGTTTGCTTAGTGTCTGACCATCTGTCTCTACAATAGGGATAACAACACATTTATGCCATCAGAAGCTTGTGAGATTTAATGTCACAGAATTTGTGTAGGTGTGGGTAAATTTGAAGTGCTGGATGAAGCAGGGTAGGTGAATGACAGAAGATCTAATGAGTGCCAATAAGCTAAACTACGTTCTTCATTGAACAAAACAGTAAGCACAAATTTTGGCTTCCTTGTAATCCTATTAAAGAGTAGGAGATGTACTCGGCTCTCCTGTCAGCCTGGAGCATGCTGGAGCAGAACTGAAGTTCTGTACAACTTTGCTCATGTTCTAGATGAGCAAGTTGCTTCCCCATCCTTCAAACAAATTAAACCAACCAAAAGCCCTGTCACTGAGAACAGTGTGCGATATAAGAGCAAACCATGAATTCATAATCTTATTTTATTATTTTACAAGACAATTTGGCTTTTGTCAGAAAACTTCTTTTTAAGTGGTGGTGTTTTATGGTTTGAGAGTGCAGCAGGATTTGACTGTAGAAGTTGCCTGTGGATTACAGTGATTCCTGTGAGGTACTCTGCATTGGCTCAGCTGTTGTGAGACCTGTCTCTTACTGTAGTACATGTCTAGCTATGCTCAGGAGTAAGCTCAATTCAGAAAGCCATCATTATGCAAAGGCTGGAAGGGAGGGTGTAGGAGAGGGAGGGTCTACTGGAGCCCGAGGCAACTGGCAGAGTATGAAGGGGGGTGGCAGTCCCTCGAGGGGTGGTGTCTTAGGTAAGTCTCTGCAGACAGGTCTGGGCAGGCTGCTGGATGTGAAGGCCTTCCAAGCACACAAACCTTTCTCACCGAGCAACACAGCACAAGGGTGCTGCGGTGTGGATTTTGAAGGATACATTTGTGTTGGGCGTGTTCCTGGTTCACAAGAGGAAAGGCTAAAGACCTCAGGCTATTGCTGAGTAGTAGCTATTTCAACTTGAAGACATGTAGCTGCCTGAGAACAGCATGCTTTTGTTTTGTTTCTCTTTTGTTTTATGTTCTGGTGGAAGTTTTACTAATTCATTGTGATTATGTTTAAGCAGTTGGCAGAGATGTGAATAGATGCTTTACTTCTCCAGAAGGCTTACAGAATAGAATTGTGTAACTTTGTACTTTACCTATGCAAAGCAGAATAAATTGGATGCAAATACAGTGGCCAGTCTTTGAAAGATTCTTTGGTTTCTTCCAACTCCTATTTATACCCAGTGAAATCCAGTGGCTGTAAAATGTTCTCTGCTGCTATGAATTGCCTCACTGAGGGCGGAAAGAGGAGAAATTTGGGTAGAGATACTGTGGGCAAAGCAAGAGCTGGAACTCCTGTCCTAGGAACTCTAATTTAAAGATTGTGTCCTGAGCAACAGGTCTCTAATCTTTTAAAAGGTGCTTGTGAGCCTTCCAGAAAGTCATTACTTTCTTGTTTCTGTGCTATTAGACTGTTTAATTTTTTATTCCTCACACACACACACACACACACCCCGATATATTTAAAATAGATACAGCTGAAATTCCTCTGGGGCAAGGTCAACAGTTGTTGCTAGATTGCTTGTAGGATTGGGATGTGTTTCTCAATAGATTTCCAGTGGTTTGTGTATATATATCTGTTGTTAAATTATGCCAAATTCTGGTGACATTGGTTGAGATGTGAATTCTAACAGTGCTTGGCACAGAGACATCCCTCTTCTTTGCCTTCAGTCAGGGTAGCTGCTATGCCTCAGTATCTGAAAACATCCATCTAGTTCCTTCTAACACAAACATCACCATTACAGCCAGTGCCTCTGTCGTTGGTGAACAGAATGGCTGTAGCAGGTACTTTTTCCTTCAACTGATTTGGATTAGCGACAGCTGTTAAATGTGGGCATTTCTGTATTGCTTTTGCCTGCAGCAAAGGAGCTTCATGCTTTCTTCATTAGCTGCAGCAATTTTAGTACAATGTGTAAAATTACATTTGAATATCTTTGTCAGGTCTTGATTAAACACCAGAAGTGGTATTTGACTCTGAACATTAGAATTTCATTTATTATAAGGCTATTTGCATGCGATGGCTGGGCTCTGTTAACGTACTTGACATTATTTTCATTCTTCCCCGTAGAAACCTGAAATGCTGGGGCTGGCGGCTGCTCAACTTGGGAGTATGAGACACCTACTGGGAAAGTACTGGGTGGGTGTGGTAATTTGCTTGGATTTGAGGTGATAAACTGCTGGGGTTTTCTCTTCTGTATTTAGTGTCTATGAGCCAGATTAGTTTACATTTCCTAAGAAAGAAGATCTGTGTATGTATTTTATCTCCTATCATAGTGATAGCTGTGATAGAGGTTTGGTTTGGTCCTGGAGCCCAGAACTGTCTCGATTTTTTTACTGGAGAAGCCCCTGTGAAGTGTCATTGCAGTAGCCAGCCTCTAGTGCCCAGCAGCTGTGGGCGCTTAAAATTCTCTCTTTAAAACTCTTGCATTGTTTAGGAGCTCCCAGTTTTGCAGTTCAGAGTTTTCCTTTTTCTGTCTGTAACTCCCTGATTTCTCTGAAAGTGCTTGGTTTTAAGGAAGTTTTCTTCCTTGTGAATATTAGATACAAATCCTGTTGAAGTCTTTGACAACTTTTGACAGCTTTTTTGGCAAGTGGCTACTGACACTGAAGAAAATCTCCCTGAAGAAGCAGGAGTTGAAGAAAAAGCCAATTCAGTGTGTAGCTTAGATGAAGATCACAAATACCCTGTTACTATGACAGATGGTGATAATTTAGGGTTCTTCCTTGAGCAGACCGATGCCAGCCTGGAGGAGCTGTGACAGGTTCCCAAGGACAAGGCTGCGGTTCTCACAGCTGTTCGAAGCGTGCTTCTTCACCTCAGTTTTCTCACTGTTCCCTTTTTCTGTTTACAGTGTTACTGTCTGCCCCATCTGGTTTTGTGGTGTTGCTGGGTGCACTTTCCGTTTACTAGTGCCTTGACAATAGTCACCATTGTTTTGACCCGTTGAATGCCTCATTAAAAGCTCTGCGCTTCAGCGAAAGAGAGAAGTGCTTTCTCAGGGATTGGTATGAAGAACGGCTGGGTAAAGCTGCTTTTCCTTCTCCTCCAGCATGTTGAGTCAGCATCCCGGCCCCTCTGACTTTTCACTTGGTGCTCTCTAGTGACATTGCTTGAGTATGCTGAAACCCACAAAATGTGTGGACTACTAACAGTGGAATAATTTGGAATTATTGCAAGTGTCCTTGTGCTTGCTCTCCCTGCTCAATAGGAGACCTTTAATAAGGGTTTTTCCAAATAGTGTTGCATGCAAAATGGGAATTCTGCTCCGTTCTTCTAACAAATAGCTATTTCATGAGAGAGTGGGATTTTTTTTTGCCTCTTGGTACATTCCAGAAGACTTTATACCTTTGCTGGTTACTGATTGATAGTTCTGTGCTGAGCTCCCTTTAATTGTGCAATAAACTAACAAGGAGGCTGAGACCACAAGTTTACAGAAAATGACTTATTTACTCAACTGGATTTACAAGGCTGACAAAGTCAGATTTAGTAGTTTCAGTGTGGTCCTAGCAAGGGCAGGAGGAGTCCTTGAAAAATTGTACTGTATAAATGACCAAACAAAAAATAGTTTGCTTACTTTTCTGTGTAAAGCAGTAATATTTCAGTTCTCAGGCCAACACTCTTGCAAGACCTGCAAGGGCTTTCCACATACACAGGAACTGTGCTCTTCCCAACAAATGTGGGGGTGTTGGGAGCTTAGACACCTTAAATAAGTATTCTGACTTTTCTGATATGCTTCCAGAAAACTGACATCTGAGAAAGTCACATCAGTAAAAGGAGATTTTATTTTCACAACAACATGTAAAGATTTCAAGAGAATATAAACAGTGGTGTTGACTTCTGGATTAATCTTAGAAGTCACAATGACCTGTCTAGTACATGAAAGTTATTTTCCTTGAAAATTTCTTGTTTCTATTTTTTTCCAGGTATCAGCACCTGTAGAAATTGGGGAAGTGATCAGAAGAGTAGCCTTTTTTCCCCCCCCTTTTTTTCTAAACTTCAGAACTTGAAAATGTGTTCCCACTGTCTCCTTGTGTTTGTCCCTTCTAACTGTAAGGGAAAGGATTCTTATTGCTGTTATAACACTTCTCCTGGTTAGAAGGGGGTTGTTTTACAACCTAAGGTTTCTATGAAGAAGTAAAAAAATCTTTGTAAGATTAGGAAATTGTGCGGTCAGTGAATTGTGTGATATTTTTAGTAGTAGACGTTTTCCCAGAAATGATTTTGAAATTTGAATCTGAGTGAATTTCTACAGTGTTTGTAGTTCTGTCAGAATTGGAGGGCTGAAGATTGTAAATTTTCACTTGTTAAATAGCTCGCTTAACCAGTTTCAAGTGAAGAGGCTGAAAGGGTAAAGGCAGTAGTTCATTGAACTCCCTAGAAGACTGGGTGGGGCAAGTTTCCAGTGTTAATTGAGCTGTCTAGCTGAACTTTTCCTCTTCCCCCCTCCCTTTTAGCAGTGCCGAGTGTTTTCCATTCATGCTTTTTGTTCATCACAACATGGAAACAATACCACAATCTCCTTACCTGTTGCACGTGTTAGGACACAGTTGTGTGTGGAGAGGTGTAATGGTTTTTGTGACAGTGCCTTAGTGGTAATGAAAGTACCTCTGATAATGAAAATATTTTGTTCCATTAGCTGATGCTGAAAATAGGAGCTCATCTTAAAATACTGGGTATTTTATAAAATAAGATGTTTTTAAAAAATACTATGTATTTTAGTAAAATAATAACATTGAAAAGTCATGTAGTAATATTCTCACTATTGAGTGTTCTAC
The DNA here is from genome assembly GCA_013389965.1 of Todus mexicanus. Taxonomy (NCBI): domain Eukaryota; kingdom Metazoa; phylum Chordata; class Aves; order Coraciiformes; family Todidae; genus Todus; species Todus mexicanus. The sequence continues at coordinate 6,942 of WEIS01065005.1, forward strand.
TGGAAAACAATAAACTCATAACTGGTGTTGAACCTCTACAAGTGGAAGCTATGCTTGGCTGGTAAGCATGTCCAGTATCTGTCAGAAGGAACCACAACAGAGGTGTGGTTTCTTTGAAGCATAGCACCTAGGAGACTGAAGGGAGGTACTCTGACCTTCTTGGAGGGTGATTTGTAAGATAAGAACTAGCATTATATGTGGTGAACACACATATGGAGAAATGTGTGAGGCTCAGCTGATTCCCTGCATGCACAAATGTGATTACTCATCAGAAAGTTGCACCATTATTCTATTCCACATCTCCTTTATCTGCCTGTATGTTCTCTCCCTATCACATTCAAGCCTAACCATTCCCTCAGACATGTATTTGCAACTCTTCTGAATATGTTGAAACTTTTCAAAAGACAGCAGAATGGAGTGTAAGCATGTCTTTTGGATTAGCAAGGGAGACTTTGGGGAAAAGTTAATACATTCTTTAGATGTGTTCCTCCTGGAACAAATCATCTTGGGTGCCATTGTACAACACATACAGAACAACCAGGTGATCAAGCCCAGTCAGCATGGGTTTATGAAGGGTAGGTCCTGCTTGACAAACCTGATATGCTTCTATGACAAGATGACCCACCTGGTGGATGAGGGAAAGCCTGTGGATGTTGTCTGCCTGGACTTCTGCAAGGCCTTTTACACTGTCTCCCACAGCATTCTCATTAAAAAACTGGCTGCTCACAGCTTGGATGATCATGCTCTTTGCTGGATAAAACACTGGCTTGATGGCCGGGCCCAAAGAGTGGTGGTGAATGGAGATAAATCCATCTGGCAGCCGGTCACAAGTGGCGTTTCTCAGGGGTCAGTGTTAGGACGGCTTCTGTTTAATATCTTTATCAATGACCTTGATGAGGAGATGGAATGCACCCTCAGTAAGTTTGCAGATGACACCAAGTTGGATGGGAGTGTTGATCTGCCTGAGGGTAGGGAGGCTCTCCAGAGGGACTTAGACATGTTTGATGCGTGGAGGCAGGTTGTATCAGTTTCAACAAGACCAAGTGCCAGATCCTGCACTTGGACCACAACAACCCCATGCAATGCTACAGGCTGGGGGAAGAGTGGCTAGAAAGCTACCAGGCAGAGAGGGACCTCGGGGTACCAATGGGCAAGCGGCTAAACATGAGTCGGCAGTGTGCCCAGTTGGCCGAGAAGGCCNACACTGGAGTCACGTGGTGTGAACAATCAGAGCTTCAAGTTCAACGTCTGTAGGGATGGAGTGTGCTGAAAACATAGAACCTTGTTTGAATAGCACTGTTTGCTGCCAGAGTATTTCTGACTAAAGTTTTACTCTTGGAAAAAATAAAATAAAACTGAGCACTTTCCAGTAAATATGTGATTGAAGTTTTGAAGATAGATATATATATTCAGAGGAGCTCTCAAGTCCACATGCCATAACTTTTTTCTCTGGAACTGAAGCTGAGTAAGTGACAGCTTTTTTCCTTTTGTTGGCAAGACATAGCTTGTTTGAGCCAGTGAGAGCTTGGATGACTCCGTACACCTGCAGAACAAGGTTCAAAGTCTATTACAGTAGGTGCACAAAGATGAGTATTGATTGTCTGGTAATGGGACTGCCTATACGCGATGGGAGACCTTTGCAGTAAGTGTAGCTGCGACAGGGCATTTGATGTAAAATTCAGCGCTTAGCTAGCAATCTTTTGGCTTGTACTTATGGGAGAACTGAATCTCTGTGTTGGCTCCACAGGCTTGCAGAAATTAAGAATAATTTCCAGTTAATTCCAAAGTAAGCATTCTGTACATGCATATTGCTTTATCTCAGAGGAAGCGTGCTTATTCAAGGTAGTATTTAAACATGTATTTAAGCAAATGCTTAATTCTCAGTGAAGTCATTGAACTAAGAATACACTGAATTCACATCCTCAGAGCAAGCCAGAGAGACATATTTACTTGGGTGGGACTTTATGTTTTTAAACTGGCTTTTTAAGCAGTATAACAGGGTGTCTAGGATATTGTTAGTAATGAATAGTTATTGAAGGAAACATCAGAAATTGAAATCTAGGTTCAGAGGTGTTATTTGAGATAAATGTAACTCAAACTTTAAATATAAAGGATTAAGAAGATTTACAGTCCTACAGAGAACAGTGCTGTAAAGTTCCTGGTTAAAGAGGAGGCTAAAAAAGCTGAAAGATTAAAAAAAAAAAAGCAGTTGCATTCTTCTTGATGTTTATTTTTCTTTTGATTTTTTGAAATCTTTAAAGTTAGTTTCCTTTGGAGGAGGGCTATATGAAATATGGTGTGCCTAGGCCTTTTTTTTTTTACCTTTAAAAAAGATCCTTAAGAATGGTAGCTTTTCTTTAAAACGTGGTGTGTAAATAATAAAATATGTGATGGCACAGTACAAAGATTATCTTGGCACAAACCTAGGATGACTGCATTGATTGAACTTGTGAATAATGTGGTCATTGCAAAAGTGTGCCAATGAAAACTGCATACCCCACCAGTATCTGTGCGTGTGTAAATTTGTTAGTGTGTTTGGTTTCAGCACATTTTTCGTACTGAACTGAGGAAAAGCTTCAGTGTTGTGACATATTGTTGGTGTATCTTATGCCTGGTTGCCAGAGAAGCCTTAATGGAAAAGAGAGGCTGTGGGGTTTGTGACACGGTGAAAATGAAGTGAAAACAGTGTTGAGAAGGAGAAGTCTTGCCTCCTGTTCCTTATGCCTCCTGACTCTTGACTGCCCACTCCTTTCATTTGCCTTGAACCAGTTTTGATGTTCATCCTATCACAAGAATGAGCTCACTCACCAAAATAGAAGATAAGTACCCTGCAAGAAGAAAGGGAAAAGTGACCTTTCTCTTCTTTGTTATTGAAAATGAGTCTTAATGTGATGGTTGATGAACGAAATAGCCAGAAGTAGCTGCAAGGAGTCGTGTGCCAGGTCCTCTACTGTCTGCTTTTTGGTGTTTGTGGGTGCACACAGCAGCTCTGGGGGAAACAGCAAGGTGGTGTGATGTGTTTCTTGTGTGTTTGCTGTTGGCAGTATTGAAGGTTGTACCTTAAGAACCTTAGCCTAGGTGTAAGACCAAACAAGGCTGTTATCTGCCATGTCTGTGTTCTCCGCAGTGGTCATAAATGCCCAGTCTTAAAAGGTGCAGGCTATGGTTAAGGTGGACAGAGTGGTGG
>WEIS01065011.1:10040-22366 GCA_013389965.1 Todus mexicanus
CAGCTTCTTCTTACCCTCCAGGATATTGACACTGCTCCCCAACTTGGTGTCATCCGCAAATTTACTAACAGTAGACTCGATCCCCTCATCCAGATCATCAATAAAGATGTTGAATAAAGCTGGGCCCAGTACTGATCCCTGGGGAACACCACTGGTCACTGGACACCATACTACAAGCATGGAGTATTTTTCTGTGTTACGTTATCCAAAATGTGGTTCAGTCAGAGCTTAAAACAAGAAAAAAGGGAGAATAAATTACAAGTCTCATGAGATACAGTAACTTCGTTCAATTCAGCACTTCAGTTTTATATAAGGATGGCAGGAGGATGTTAAAACTGCACAGAGAGTCCTGTTCTTCCTAACTCTTGAGTGCTCAAGTGTCTTAGCCTCCTGAGATAGTTCCTTCAACATAGCTTTTTTTGTGCATAGCATATTTAAGTGTTCATATATATAGCCTGCTTCTTCATCTAGAAACAGTAGCTACTATTTAAAAAAATATTAGGTAATAGGAGGAGAAAAGTCTTTTTAAAAGCCTGATATAGAATTGATGTAGTGCAGAAGAAAGGTAAATAGAAAGGAAAAACAGCAATGTAAGAGTATTGACAGTCAAAGCCTGTAATGTACAACCTTTGGGCCAGCAGCTTGGAGCGCACAGCCGGTCTGGCATTAGCATTGTCTTGAGGGAGGCATCGGTTTGTTTGACCTTGAGACTCTCACTCTTCGAATAAGCAGAAAATGGGATAAAGCTGAGTTAATACTTTCACTCCTGAGGGAGGTGCCATTTATTAGCAGTTTTTGCATGTTGTTATTCTGTTTATCATGGAAAATAGCCTCAGAAAGAGCTGGTTGCCTCAGTTCCCTGAACACAATTATATGCTAAGGGACAGTGGGAATAGCAAGTTAGGAGGAGAAAGCCACAAAAATAAGGGAGAGGGTGTTTTATTAAAGGCACAGCTGATACTAAGCTCAGCAGAGCCCCTGCAAACATGCCACAGTGAGGAGTGAAGGTAAATTGCCTCCCTGATATACCTCAGTCACAAGGATCCTGATGTTGTGCCCAGGTGGGGCCAGCATCACTGTGCAGGTTGCTCCAGCTCTGCCTCAAGGTCAGAGGCTGTCAAGGGGTTTGTGGTTAAACAGTATTCTGTTGGAAAATGCCACTACAGTGACACTGAAATGCTTAGCCGATTTTGACATAATTCAGCTTTGAAACCAGTTTTGATTTTGCTTTGAAAAAATGCTTTTTGTTTTGAAAGGTGCAAATAAAACATTTCAGCAATGATGCTTTGTTTTACCACTTTTGAAAAGGTTTTTTTAAAATTTTTTAGAATGTTTTCTGGATTCCAATTTGGTTTCTCGGGATTATATATATATGTATAAATTTATAAATAAACCAGATATGAAACACAATTTATTATTATATAAAAATAATACTTGACAGGGATTTTCACAAATTTGCCCTTAACTTTGAGGAGGAACCATTGTAATCATCTACAATCTAATTCCAGCATGACAGAATTCAGATTTTCTTCTGTACATTTCTGCTTTAACTCTAGAGCTTGCACCTCTACACATCAATAGTGCCAGCCTTGAGTTCTCTGGGAAACAGTGCTTGGATCTGCATTGATATACTTCTGCATATGCACAGAACCATGAATGAGTGAGTGCAGTCCAGAAAGTCAACTGTATCTTGGGCTGCATCAAAAGAAACAAGGCCATCAGATCAAAAGAGGTGATTCTGCCACTCTACTCCATTCTAGTGAGACCTCACGTGGAGTACTGTGTTCAGCTCTGGAGCCCTCAATACAACAGGGACATGGACCTGGTGGGGAGGATCCAGCGGAAGGCCACAAAGATGATCAGAGGGTAGGAATACCTCTCCTACAAAGACAAGCTGAGAGAGTTTGGGTTGTTCATCCTGGAGAAGAGAAGGTTCTGGGGAGACCTTACTGCAGCCTTCCAGTACTTCAAGGGGGCCTACAAAAAAGCTGGGGAGGAACTTTTCGCAAGGGCTTGTGGTGACAGGATGAGGGGTAATGTCTGTAAACTGGAAGAGGGTAGATTCTGACCAGAAATTATGAAGAGTTTTTTCACTACAAGGGTGGTGAGACACAAGAACAGGTTGCCCAGGGAGATCGTAGATACACTGACACTGGATGACCAGGTTAGATTGGGTTTTGAGCAACCTGGTCTAGCGGAAGGTGTCTCTGCCCATGACAGGGGGGGGCTGTGTGGAACTAGATGAACTTTAAGGTCCCTTCCAACCCAAATCATTCTATGATTCTATATTTTTCATTGAAGATGTCAGCTACTCATGGGAGCAATGCAAAACCATTCTGCTAATGGTTCAGCTAATACAGACTGCACTCTTAGAATATTAATTAAAAATTCATCAGAAAATGACCAACACCAGAAAAACACATATGAAAATTAAAGAGGCAACCAGTAAGTAAACATAAGGTAGGCAGATACTCTAAATCTACAACAGCCTGGTCACTCAATGAGTTTATGCAGAAATTAAAATTTAGGTAATACAGTGCAGCTGAATAGGTTATACCAGCGTTAAGTGATGATCTGAGTACATCGGTGCAGTAATTTCCCATAAGGAAGCAAGCAATCTATTTTCCTTACAGGAAAAAGTCTGATATAAGAACACCAGTAAAGAATATTTAGAAAGGGCATTTTTGAGAGTTCTGACAGATAACCATCCATTTTCCATTTAAAATGTGATTTGAATGTCTTTTTTTCTTGGGTTTTTATCAAACTCCCAGAAAAAAAAACCAAACACTTTTTCGTCATATAGTCAAGTGGAAGCACATTTGAAGCATTTAAATTAAGTCACTGGGGCATGAAGATTGTCGAAAATGGCAATCTGAATCATCTTTGGAGAACATAGACTTAAAGTTGTAATCCTCCTCTGATGAGAGTGTCCCTACCCTGCTCCAGGGTACACCTAGGCTGTCACCAGGTTCAACATTGCCTCAAATGGAAATCGTCGTGGCAGGTTGTTTTGTACCACTGTGAGTTTTACGGTGTGGATCAGTATGGAAGAGATAAGCCAGGAAAAGTGATGTTTTAAAGTGAGCCTGAAATAAAGCTTGACACAAGTATGGGAAAAATTCTTGTGTGCTTCCAAACTGGAAAGCTACTGTTGAAAGAGATACTGAGCAGAATTCATTATGCTTGGGAAGAAGTATCTGAACCACAGTGGCACAGCATTTACAAGTTTATATGACAATATACACAATGTATCTACTCTTTTTATTATCAGTATATGCAAATTATGAGGTTTTAAATTATAATTTTTTCATGGTTCTGTCAAATCAGTATAAATGAATTAGAGAGTTCATATCTCCAAGGGTCCAAACCATGCTAAGTTATTTTCAGCCTTTCAATCATATAAAAAATGCGTTCCACATTCCTACTCCAGCCCCACACTTTCCAATTCAAGGGAAAAACAGGTGAAAGAGTGAAAGAATGTATTTTTAAAAGGACAAATAATTTCTTCATTTAAATAGTATGTGCAGGCCAAAGATGAAGGCAACGTTGTTCGCTCATTGCAGCAGAGACCCATTGATCTCTACTACTGTGCAATTCAAATTGTGATCTTTCGTGTTAATCATTGAAAGTCCTTTGATGTGGCAAAGCGCAAGGCAATTTCCAATAGAGACTTGAGGTGGATGAGCTGTGTTCTCTAGACCTATGTTACAGTATGGAATAAAACAAAAAATTACATTTTGATGGAGAAAGTAGTGATATCAGTGGAAGAGTTTGTTGTCTCATTATTACTCAGTAAAAGAGCAAGCATGAGATTCAGTTATGCATACAGTGAAGTAAGCAAAATTTATAAGTACTTTGTTAATTGTAGTCCATCTTATATTTCTGTACCAGGGTTGTGGTATGGACAAAACTCTGGTCCCCTGCTTCCCTAGACTGTGGATCTGCAAAGAGCTCTACGTCTCCCATTGCTCAACACTCAACGGTTTCTTTTCTGTAGAGACAAGGAGTTGGGGGAAAAATAGGGGATTATGAATTACACCTCAGGGTCACCCCCATGGTGAACCATGGTGTGCACCCAGATTCAGAAACTCATAAGACCATCTTCTCCCTTCTCTTTAGATTTTGTTGTTACTGTATTAAGGGCTGAAATAGCCAAATGCCACTTGAAAATATGAATTAGAAGGTGCCAGGCTTGATGTTTTGAGTTACTTGTATAAGAAAAAAAAAGAGAGAAAAAGGAAAAAAAAAAAAAGAAAAAAAATTGGAAATATTGCTAGCACATTAAACTAAGAGTTTTCAACTTATTCTGACAACGTTCAATAAAGTGCAAAAGATAATTATTCTGCTATAAATCTCAGGGAGTTTCCTTAAATTTTAGCTACTTACCTTTATCTCAAGCAAGCTAACATATTTGAGTAAAGCATGACTTGCTTAGCAATAGCATATTTCCCCAAAACACACAATCTTAAGCTGAGGACATCAAGTGATGGAAAAACCACAATCTTCTCAGATGCTTTCTTAATCACCATTGTTGTTCATACCCCGTCTTTTCATTGGTCTGTATCATTTCATTGCCCACATCGAGCTTCATAATTTCTCATCTGCATGTTGTTTCCAGTAGATATTTGATGTTTACTTTGAGATTATGATCAAAAACATTCAATAGTGTTGTATTTTGTTGTGATCCTTATGAGCCTTTAATAGGCATGCTTCTACACCACAAGTGGTTTAGGTGACCTTGGTTTTTTATCATATTCTGTCAGTCAAATATAATTTTTTCCTGCTTTTGAATTTCATTTTGCTATTGGTTTAGAAAAGCAGTACGCATTCTGTTTGCTCTAGTAGTTCACGTTTTTTTCAAACCCTTTATGTGTAGACATACATTCTGCGTTTTGACATGGTTGTTTGTTATTAGTTTTTACTCATCAAATATTTAAACTGTACTTCTGAAATCATGTTACTCAGAAATGATGCATCTGGGGCAATAGCTATTTCCTACCTTTGATTTAAAAAAAATAAATGTTACTGATGTTTGCATTAGAGTTACCTTCTTATTATGTGCATATAAAACTAGTAATAACAGAAAAAGATGTGGCTTGTTTATAGTTTTTCATTTAAGAGGTCTAATAATCTATTATATCCATCTTCCCAAACATGGATTAAACACATCCACAAAATGTCAGTAGACGTTTACACCAGCTCCAGTTCAGAAGAGTATCACAAAAAACCTCTTGAAATGACTAACATTGCAAACAGTAAGTTTTGAAAATGCTAAATAAGTTTGACCTCCTGATGATGAATTATACTCTTCAACAGCTGGATTTCAACGATTAGTTCCTGTTTGTCAGAACTGCTCAGAATTGGCATTACACTGAGGAATACACTCCCACACACTAGCAGCCTTGGCTGTCATGATGTCATTTGCGTGCCAGGAAACCTTCGGACGGTATGATTTGGGTATGTCTTAAATTGGCAGGTCCCAAAATAACTAGCTTAAATTCCAACAGAAAGGTATTAGCTTAAAGGGACTTCATGTGCAGCCAAAAGGTAAAATGCTAGGAAACAAGCTACCATCTATATTTTCATGGCTGCAAAATAAAGCAATATTGATTTCAAACTTAGGAAGTTTTCATATACAGGACAGTCATGAAGAAATTGTGTGTTTGCCTTTTAGCTTCGATTTAGATAAAACTGGATTTGATACAAATCTTTCCATCAAGCTGATAAAAATTTGGAAGTCAAATATGCTACCTGCAGTTGTGGTCAATTTTCAGTTTTAGGACAGAAAATGCAAGGACAAAAGAATTGTTAATTTCTGAATGCTTTATGAACTTGAAATAAAAATCCTTTGCAGACTTTGAAACTTGTTTAACCATCTGCTTGTCAGAGGGCAGCAGAAGTGGAAGAAGGTGAGGTGAGGGTGACAACCAAGGCAGTAGGGCAGTCATCTCACCGGCAAGGTGCAATGTCCCATGGTACATGGCAAGAAGAGAAGTGTGGTACATCACCTGGTTCAGGCATCCCCGTAACAAAGCTTGGACAAAGAGCGAGTTCATTAATACAAGTCCCAAGTGAGGTCCTCTGCAAGTCTGATCCAAGGTTGCACAGCCACACTGTGTCAGGGCACGCTTTGAACACAGGCAGCCAAATCCATGGGAGTGGGGAAAAAAATGGCAGAGCCTCGCAGGGTGATCAGAGCCCTCACACTGCTCACCTTTGCATACTCCATTTGAAGAACTGGATTAACAGCAATTGTAAACTTTAAGACACCTGGAAACTTTCAAAGATCCTTGCCAGTCTGTGCTCACTACGTCACCAAGCATATGCAATGAGTCAACTTATTTTCTGATATCCCCTCTCTTGATAGGCTCTGTTGGAGCAAGTCCTTCTCCAGCAGATACGACAGAAGTCGAAATATTTTGAAAACCAGTCCATTTAGGTTACAGTGAAGAAATAGCAACTATAAACAATTTCTGTTGATTACTTGTACTATTTAGCAAAGGCTATACATCTCAACTTCACAGCACCCACAGATCTGATTTGTCTCCCTGGTGTTTTGGTTAAAGTGCCCAAGATTTTACAAAAACAGTGATGCAGAGCTGTCTATTCATACCAAGTTGTTTTGGCAATACACAACAAACAGCTGTAAAAAGATGGTAAGTCAGCATCTCAGTGCACTCTGTGCTGCCATTCACAGTAACCTCCTGCACTTTGATTAGCTGGTGCCTTTTTACTCATAAAAGATCATCAATACAGACAACAGATGTCTTAGTCTGCCAGCATGTTCTATTTCAAATTCTGACATGACAAGAATGGTTGAATACTGGTATCTTCTAATGAGTTCAACAAAATCACTGTCAATAACTTTCTACTTGCAGTCAGTGCAAACATTTAAATACTACCAATATAGGAGCTGCATCCAGTCTCCATTGGTGTGAAGCTAGCTCAGACATTGACCTTTTATGAATACATGTCAAAATTAAATCTTATAATGCACTTTTGTATTGACTAGATGGCTTAGCCTGCATTTCACGTACTCACATGCTTCTTCAATCTGCAACTCAGCTGCAGAACTCTGTTCATCTCATGTCATTCGTCAAAGAGAGCTGACTGGTGTGTGGCTATGTTTCACTCCATTTACCACATGAGAATATTTCTGTCTTAACTGTTGCTGGTGCTAAGCATTTGTATTCATCACAGGGATGCAACTCATTATCTCATTAGGGAAGATCCAGGCTGCTGTTTTTGTGCCATTGCATACAAATCTTTCCAATATGCTTGTAGTTTCTTAGTCTTTGAAATAATGTCTGTGGTGTGAGAGACAGCACAGATAGCCTGAATTCAGGCTGGTAAGAAATATGTTTCTCATCAGGAACAAGAAAAGGATTCTACAGTCCTGAAATCTAATATGAAGATCCTTCAGCAGGACCAGCTGAACAGGATATAAGCTGGCCAGTTTGCAGTCAGCTTTCAACCAGTGTTTACAGGTGCGGCCACTGTGTCTTGCTGAAATGGATAAAGAGGTGTCAATAAAGAAGACAGAAAGCAGACTACTGTTAGAAATGATGGCACTTCCTCAGCGTGAATAAACACACAGGGAGCTACTGATGGATTTGACAAGGGAAATATGTTTGATGAATGGCTGGGTTCCCTAGAAGATTGAATTTTGCAATTCTTTATCTGTAACTATTCATTCTAGCAAAACTTCTGAAGCCCCACCAATAGGAAATTCTGCCTTCATCATTACCTGTGTGACCATCACCTGTGGGTTATGAACATGCTTTCTCCCTGATATGGTTCCTAATGAGATCAGGACTTAATTGTATGTCGATCCTTAAGAACTCCTTGTTGGTAAATGCTTCCAGTCACTATAGAAGCCAAAAAAGTTTCAACCTTCCAAAGTCTGAACATTTTCTGAGGTTCACACACTTGAACTGACTTTGGGTTTGTCTAATTTGCAGAAAAAGAGGCTGAGGGGTGACCTCATTGCTCTCCACAGCTTCCTGAGGAGGGGAATAGGAGAGGGAGGTGCTGAACTCCTCTCACTGGTATCTAGTGATAGGATTCATGGGAACAGTTCGAAGCTGCACCAAGGGAGGTTTATACTGGACATTGGGAAGCATTTCTTTACCTAAAGGGTGGTCAAATACTGGAACAGGCTTCCTAGAGAGATAGTCAATGCCCCAAGCCTGTCAATGTTTAAGAGGCATTTGGACAATGCCCTTAATGCCTTAAGTTTTAGTCAGCCCTGAAGTGATCAGGCAGTTGGACTAGATCATTGTAGGTCCCTTCCAGCTGGCGTATTCTAGTCTAGTCTAGTCTAGTCTATTCACATTTGAGTCTGTACAGTTGCACGTCGGTGTTTCCCAGTCTGCCTTGTGCCATGGCAGCCGTGGACCTGGACGGAGGGACCCTGTTTCCAGCTTGCCACACAGAATGGACAGACCCTCTGAATCCATACATGTGGTTCCCTTTATGTCTTCCAGGTACACTCAGGAAAGATGACAGATAAGGGCAGGTATGGCGAACTCTTCTGGCAATGGCAGCTTCATTTTGGGGGCACCTCAGTAGCAGGAAAATGTCTGCGCAGACGCGCTGAGTAGCACGTGATCAATAAGCTCATTTCTTCCTAGCGGTGACATATCTACTGGTTTCTGATGTGGCCAGTGCTTTAATGCATTTAAATATTTTTCAGGAATGTGATCTATTCTGGACAGGAAAGACTGGTAGTGAATTTACATTTCAAAAATAAAATTGGAACATTTTCTCTCTATAATCTAATAATGTTATGTAGTTTATGAATGATAATCTGATCAAAAGGTATGACATCCACTGTTAAAAATGTTCACTGTATTCCAGTTTCAGATTTATTTGCTTCAACTTCAAGCCATTTTACATTGTTATGTTTTTAACTGCCAGATTAAAGAATCCACTAATGTATTTGTGTACTGTACTAGAAAAGCAGTAATAGAACCAATTTGAAGATCAAAGAGGATTAGATAGATGCTGCTGCTTAATTCAACCATTTGAGCTTGTTTAGTATTTAAACATAGATTGTTTCATCCTAGCAACTATGGTTTTAACTACTGTTGATTTTCAGCTCTTCAAATTAAATTTGATCAGGCTTTTCCATGATAAGGAATGATTTCTTATTTACAATAAACTCAGGATCAGAAGTGCTATGACTGTAATTTTCAGGAAGAAGTAGTATGTTTCCTTTTAGAGAACAAAACACCCTCTAGGCTGTGGAGAAAAGATAGTTGTTTACAAATTTTGCTTCTGGGAGAGCCTGTGAAGACTAGTAGCACCAAGAGGTAATCTTTATATTAAAAAAATAATTTCTCAATCCTGCAGCATGTCATATAATATTGTCAGATCTCATGACTAGGACTGTTACCATTTGACTCCACTGAGCATGACAAGAAAGTAATCCATGCTCACAAAAATCAGACAATGGGGGCAAAATCAAAGCACTATCAAGTCAGTCTCTGAATAGTTTCAGAAGTTCGGTCAGATAATTCAATGAGTTATTAGTTATCCCCATTTCCTTCATCCTGGGTGTGTTAAAGTGCGCTGCCTATTATTGCACGGGAATTAACACTTCCCCCATTTCTGGTGACCGTAACAAGGATAGCTGACCCAGTCAGAGAAAATCTCAAAAGCCTCTGACTCACTCTGTTCCAGGCCAGACAGTAGGTGGCTGAAGTACAAATGCAAACACAGTACCTTGGCACTGATGGGCAAGGGAACCCTGTGGCACTTGTACCAACCTAAGAGTGGCTATAGATCAAGCCAGACAAAGGCACATTGGATATTCATGGTCCCACATCTGTGCAATCTTAAAAACATCAAACATTGCAAAATTAATATAGAAGAACATAAAGAACCACGGTGCAGAATTACTTTTTTGGAAGTGTGCATGTTAAAATTGCACTTTAGCAAGGAGTCATGTAAACCATATTCTTCAAAGCCATTAGCAAAGAGTTTAGCACAGAGCACTGGTTTATAAACATGACCTCCTGAGCCATCATTTGGATGATGTTTGCTCTAATCTTCTGGTACAGCTTCAGAGGCTGCTCTAACTTGCCATGACCAGCTGCAATGCATACGCTTGTCCAACATGGTCATGGGGTAGTCACTTTGTTGCACTGAAATAGTCCCCTTGGTTTTCCCCTGGGACATATGAACAGCACGGTGAGGGCTATTCTGCCAACTGCACGTTGTCAGATGTACTGTTTAGAACCTTGTTGCAGAGTCTTGCAGGCCCCTGCAAGGCTGTTAAGGGCTGGTTTAGGAAGAACCGACCATACTGTCCCCAGCTGCTGCCATTTGGACTTCTGATTCAATGTTTGTCATTTTCCCAGGAGCATCCTCTCTGGGACCCACATAATAACAAGGTATTTTGCATTGTAGAGTACAATGAGGTTTAAGGACATTTTCCTCAAGCAATAACATAAAGAAGTCTCCTTCCTCCATGTATTGAACATTATAAGCATTTTCACAATGACTAAGGGAAATTTAAGAATAACTTCCTATAGATCTTAATTTCTAAAACAAACATGACATTATCGTCAGCTCTGCATTACATTCCTCTCTGCATCAGGACATACATGTATGGCAGAAAATGAGACTTCTCTGTGCTGTTATCTTCTGGCAGCATCATGTGGCAGATCTCCAAAGACTTTTGCATTACTTTGCTGACTTTGAGCCGCACAAGGATTTAACACCTTAGTCAAGGGAGTGCCTGGTGGGTCCCACAGGCTGTGTTCATACTGTAAGCTCCCTCCTGATGTAATTGATTTGCCACCCAACTTCCTGATCATCTTAGCACAGGGGAGCTTCCTCTTTTTCCTCCTCTGTGTCTTTCTGGAACTATGTGAAGTCCTTATGCAAACAGGTAGGCAATGGCCCTTGCTTTGAGAAACACACAAAGGCTGTCACGGTGGTATTCTTTGCAAAGGCTGCAAAAAAGAAAGTGAAATGATCAGGAAAGCTAAGGCACAGTTGAAGCTAAATTTGGCAAGGGAAGCTAAGAAAAATAAGGGCTTCTTCAGGTACATTAGTCAGAAAAGGAAGATAAAAGAAACTGCACCACTCTTGATAAATGAGATCTGCTAACAGCTGAAATGGAGAAAGCTGAGGTTCTCAACAACTTTTTTGCCTTAGTTTTCACTGGCTATTGCTCTTCTCACATCTCTTGACTCCTTGAATCTCCAAAAAGAAAAAAACCATAGAGTGCATATTCAACTGAAATGTAGCCCAAGCAGTGGACAAGCCTTTCTGGTAAGGATGATGCCTCCAAGAGGATCAGAGGTGATTAAAGTTGGAGAGCAGGGGAACATAATATTACAATGATTTTAGTAGCAACTTCAGCAACTCCCTACAAAAGGTTTTCCTCCAGGTATCCGAATAGCAACAAGCATTCCCAGAAGCATCTTGCATCTCACCATGTATAAATCATCAAAACACACAATAAGAAGAAAAGAAAAAAAAAAAATGAAAGGAAAAAAGAGGGAGCAAACAAGCAAAAAAAACTCCAACGAATTCCGTCACTCAAACCCCGACTCCAAAGAATAAAAAAAGACCTCAGGGCAAAAGAAGCTCAAGTCAGTCCTAGAGAGTTGAAGGGCCATATGGGAAACCTTGTAGTGAAAGCAGTTCTGCTGGTTTCAGGAGGAGGCAGTTCTTCCTTCAGGAAATCATGAACAAAATCAAAAGCTTTTTGGAAATGACAGTTCATCCCTTTTCTCTTCAGTTTCCAGCTACGGAGAGTTGTCATTTTCATCTTCCCCATGAGCAATACTCAAAGCTACTAGGAGGAGAAGGAGACGGAGGAAAGCTCACCAAAAAAGGTTTTAAAACTTAAATAATCTTGATGTCCCTTTGCTCATGAAAATTCAAAACAGAAGGAATGCAAATATACACCATAGCAGAATGGGTAAGGGAGTAGTTCATCAGCAGAGTCCGAACAGGGAGAGTCTCCCCTGTAGAATGATACTGGATCCCAGCTGCACCCCAAGTTTGGTGCTACCTGCAAACTTGCTGAGAGGGGGCATTCTGTCTCTCCTCCCTTAGGTCATTAATAGAGGTGTTAAACCGAGCACTAACCAGGACAGATCTCAGTATTATTCCTCTTGTCCTTGGCCTCCAGACTGAACACAACCACTGTTCTCCAACTGTCAAAACAGATTTTCACCCATCTTCTTGTCCATTCTTCCAGATTATAATGTCCTCACGTAGATATAAGGATATTGTAGGACACACTGCTTTCCTTTCATAACGAAAACCAGTCATTTTGTTATAGAGGGCCACCAGGTTAGGTGGAT
>WEIS01065016.1:0-15851 GCA_013389965.1 Todus mexicanus
GAAGGGTCTGCGTGAAGGTATTAGGGGCTAGCTGTGTAGCAACTGCCAGAGCAAGAAATGTTCAGAAAACAAGGAGTTTAATATATGTACTTTGCTCTTAATTTTGACACACAGTTGATTAAGGTGTGGTGTGTACGCACTTAGGGAGTTAGAAAAGCTACATACAACTGAAACTGTTACACAGTGGATAGCTTTTATGATATTCAATTTGCAATCAGTTACAAAACCCAGTGATTTACAATGTAAATTTTTGGCCTAAAAAGGTAAATTCTAATTTCCATCTAGAATACAATTGTTTCCTCAGCAAGAAAGAAAATATGAGCAGAAAATAAACCCACTGAAGAACCTTTCATGAATTCAGAAAGAAGCATTCCCAGTTCAGCTTGCACTAGCACTGCTCTCTCTTCAAGTGCTCAAAAAAGCTGAAACACAATAAGACCTCCTTGTTAAAAAGAAAATGTTCTTATAAAAATGTGTAGCTTATACCCCCATCTCAGATGTTATAATGCAAGATCTTACCTCTGCTTCTTTTATAGCAGCAAAGCACAACAATGCTATTTCTAGGTTCATTTATAGCAGCTTGAATCCAGCATACAAAGGACACATAGGGGCCGACTGGGAGAAGTAATATTCGAAGGCAGAGCAGTGCTAGCCAAGTTGATCCCTAGGCTGCTATGGTTGAAATCTGCTGCAAAGATTCAAAGTGACAGCTAGGAAAACACTTCCATATGAAACAGCCTTGAAGAGATTGCATTGTTTTGTTTCATTNCTCATCCTGAAGAGGGCTCTGCTGGTTGCCACTTGGTTTTTGCAGCTATGCTTCCAATCTTGACACATGCCCTTCAGAGACAGGTAAAGCAGGTTGCACATGTTAAGTTCCACATTTACACTGAGGACCTGAAGAAAAGAAATATACCTGTTGAATTTTTCTCTTCTCCCTATTTCTCTCTGTTGCTATACTACATCTAAGCTGAAATACCTTCCCCATTCCAGACTGGAGCAAGACCAGAGGCACACAAGGTGATACAGAATAACAGGAGAACACGACACAAGGTATGATTTCAGATACCTGCTGTACCAAGAAAACCAAGTACAGCCAAGAAAAGTGGCTTCAATCCAGTTTGTTTTATCTAGTAAAAGACTTACTCTTTTGGGTAGATCAATGGAAGCAGCAGATTTAAAAAATAAAAATAATGTTAAAAATCTGACTCAGTTCATTCTCTAATTCAATAAACTAATGACTGCTGAAGTTGCTATTTTAGAAAGGATTATACAGTTGGTTTAGGTGTGGCAAATAATGTGTTGTGCAGTCCTTTAAATTAACGGTATGTTTTCATCTACAACTGCATGTATCATTCTGATCATCTGCAGTTAAGCAGAGCAGAACAGAAAATGATCAGAGAATCAGATGATCTGCAGCTGATAACTTTACTAGCAAAAAGATAAGTTAGTAAACTTCATAAAAAAACAGCTTTAATGGAAAGGTTATAGAAACTCATTAATCCCGCTGAATGATACTTGCAGAAATGGGCTCTCATGAACAGAAACTGCAGATTGTAAAAGGATGTTATTAACACAATGCATAATTAATCTGTAAATTCATTGTCAAAAGCATTGGAAAGGTCAAAGTCTTAGCAAACTCTATTGATTGATGACAATAACAAACACTTTTACAGAAACACCTTTTTACACCTGCTAAGTTATAAAAACCTAATCGTGAAGCCACTATCATCTGTAAACTGGTTTGGTTTTTAAAAATAGATGTATCATTAAAATATTCTCTGACCGCTACTTGTGAGGCTCTGAGCCACACCAGTTCCTGGTCTGATCTGTCTAAAAATGCCTACAAAATTCCATTCCAAAAGTTAAAGTTTTAAGCCAACACATGCTAAAAACCAAACAAACAAAAACTACAAACAAACAAAATACCACAACCCACAATCTCTAATTCTTTCTGATATAAATTTACAGAAAGCTAACAAATTATCAAAAAACCACAAACCCTTCTACTAGTGATAGTGAATGATTTCCACATGCATTTACCAGTTCAGGTTCTCTGAGCCAATATAACTGGATGGCAGTGCAACAAATAGCTAAAAGTAATCTAGTAAAAGATTCTCATATTTCTCTCCAAGGTAGTTCTGAATTAGATTGAGGTATTGTCTGCTAATACAAAATATTTAAAGTTTAATGCCCAGTAATTCTATTCGAGTAAGAATAGGCACTGTAATCCAGACTTTCAAATAGGGGTAACATAAATAGATCCCTTGCATATTTTTGTAGAAGTTTCACTACCACTAAAAAACATAAATATCTTAAAGCTAAATGAGAGCAGTGAGGGAGAAAAAACTTTATCAAAGTTTTATCAAAGATCCATCTGGAAACATATTTGTGAAAGTTCACACAACAGCGATCAAGTGTGTATGAGAAAAGACAGCTCAATTTTCCTACAAAAATTGCTTCATTGCAGAAGAACAATAGCACGAACAAGAAGAAAACAGTTTCCCAAAGAGTGAGCCTTGTGTGGTTTTCCTCATATCAAGACTTTCTCTTCTAGGTTGACAAACATTTCAGATCGCTTCTACCAATTATAGTACCTCAGTGAGAAGCATCAAGTAATTTCAGAGAGAGCTTCAGCTTGTCTTGTCATTCCCATTCTCACTGTCATGTATCCACTGGGTTAGCAATATAGCTGTGTAACCAAATAGCTCAACAGAGCATCAGCCAAGCTGAGGTGAGTCACAGGGGGCATGAAAATGCCTTTTACTTTCAGAAGTTTTTGTGACAGTTATTCCTTGGTGATGGAAGGAAGTTGTAAAGCTCTCCTGCTTCCCTGCACTCATCAGTGTGCTGAAACACTAACCTTGGCCTGGGTGCCCAGCTTGCTCCCTCCTCCTTTCACCTCTGTGAGCATCCAGGTTGCATACAGCAATGCTATCCCCCTCTCATGTTCCTAGTTATGATAGCAGTCATTTTAAAAAATTCACTTTATTTTGGAGTTGAAGGCTTCCGCTCTAACAACTCTGAAAAGAATTTTTGGCAAATTCTAAATTTGCTTACAATTTGCTAGATCTTACTTCATAAAAATTGCAACCCTCAAGGCAATAGGCTCCTCATAGCATTCATTAAAGCTTCTCGTTTAAAATTCCTCCTTTTGTTGTGCTCTTAGGTAGCGCTTAAATTCTTGATAAATGAGTTATCTGAAGTGTCAGATGAACTGAGAGGACAATTTTATAGTGAAAGCTGCAAATGCCCAACAAGTATAAAATTGTTTTTCAAGATATTAGACTTCTATAAAGTAAACCAATTTCTCTTGATACAAATTGTCACTTTTAGGAATAGAATTTATCTGGAAAGTCTGAAAAGGAAAACACTGTGATCTGTCAAGGATGGTAAAAACAAATCCTTCCCAAATATCCCTATTTTTGTGCAATAGAATTTAAAAAGAAGGTAAAAGATGCAAAACCAATAAATTACTAGGCAATTATAAAACCTGCATAACATTGTGAGAAACATTATGGAAAATACTCTTTAAGATGGTAATTTTACGTTTTCTCTTTATTTGGAGTAAAACACCTGCAATGCCTTTATGCTGATTTTACTACCAGCAGGAACTCCTGAAATCATGCTGATGAGTTGTCTGAACAGGATTTTATTTAACAGGCACAACAAAATCTGACCAACTTCCCCTTCCAAACAGTGCAAGTGTCTTCTCTTTCTAGTTAGTCTGGATTTTTTACAGGGTTTTCCTCAGTCATTAAAAAACAACAAATGAATGAATGAATGAATGAATGAATGAATAAATAAATATTTGGTCCATCTCCTTTTGACAGCCTTCCTGCAGAGACATTACCACCCTGTGTCCCAAGAAAGTCCTCACGACCATCCCCTAGAGAATATTGCCCTCAGTATATGAATACATACTTCTTTCTGTAATACATGCAAAATCTGAGGATTGCTATGACCATAGGAGCAAAATGCAAAGAGAGGCCTCTCTGCACTCTTTCCATGTGCTGTTGTGACTCTTCAAAAGCCAGGACCCGCAGCAAAGTCACAAAATCCATGTCATTCATCATGTATGTGTGCAGATTAATACTGTTTGTTGTACACTTAATCATGTGTCTTCTGTATTGATTATGTGACAAACACATGATTACTATCCATGATTATTATCCATTTAGCAAGTGCTAAGTTAGGAGTAGCTGGCTGAAGATGAAAATAGGATCAAGCTGAACACCTGACAAATAAAAGTAGTTGTATGAAATCTGCAGTCAATTAATAGTTCTCCACTGTTGCCCAGAATTTTCTGGTAGCAGTAAAATAAATTCAGATACCTCTTCTCTGCACTTTCTCTTCACTTAAGAAGCATCTCCAGCCCAATGCTAATAAACAATTGCTCTGATTTCTTTCCATGGTGAACCTACACACCATCTGATTGATGATGTAATATACATACCTACACTGAGGTACCAAGAAAGGTTCTGTGTTAATACACATCCTGCCTGGGATGTCTCTGCCCATCAAGGTGGCCCATCTGGCAGCCTAGGTAGGTGCAGGTCAGTGCCACACAGTTGCCTTGTCCACATGCTGAACCCAGCAAGCTCATTGCAAGGGAGGAGCCTACTGGCAGCTCCCACTACACTCCATACTAGTGGCCATGCCACCTGCATGGCCTTGCCTGTGTATAAAATTGCAGTGAAAAGTTCCCATGTGGAAACAGAGTTGTTTTCTTGTAAGGAAATGATGTATTAGCTCAAATACCCAAAGGGGAGAGCTGCTCTCCATGGACACGGTCTGCTCTGTGCAGCATGCCATGAGACAAATCCTCCAGGTTCTGTGCGATGCTGCAAGAACGCAAGGTGCTCGGCACCCAGAGGGACATAAGAGTGATTCATTATCTATATTCCTCCTCTTATTTTGTCTTCTTAAGGCAGTTACCTTATTAAACTATCCATTGAAACTGAAAAGAAGATTAAATTCTAACTGCATACAGCAGGATGTAACACTGAAGCACAAGCAAGCAAAGGAACATTCCTTCTGAACACACTCAAATTCTATTGTGTTGTAAATTTTTTTTAAAATATCATTAGAGACAAGAATGGCAGGTTAATTTAGCTCCTAGATTCCACGTGACACCATGCAGTAAAGCTGTATGCCCCTGCTCTGGCACTGTTTCACTATAAACTAATTGAGACAGCAGTATGGCACGTCATCTTGAAGGCCTTCCAATTTCCTCTAGAAATTAAAGAAAAATAAATTCAAAGAAAGTCATAGGGAGATGAACTGCTTTTTCTTCTCAATTTTGCAGTACCAAACTTACAGTCTGACTAATTCATCTGTTTTGCTTCTCTGCTTACGCAAATGAAATAGTTTCCAGAAGCTAGTTAGGAGTAACTGCCTGTAAACCCAACACGGGAAGAGTCAGCCAAGATGACTGGCCCTACCCATCAAGGAAGAAAAGAGTGAGAAATTCTGATTTCTCTACAAATGCCTACACTTGCTCACATAATTAATTATTTGATAACAACACAACAATTAGTCCAAACTGAGAAGGTTGTACCTGAGTAGATATGGAATGCTGACTGTACTGTTAAACTACTACATCTGGTTGTTTTAATGAAAAAATACCAAGAGTTTTACGATCAATATGTTTCATGACAAACTTCACATTTGGGAGACATTCAGACATGCAAGGCAGGTATCACAATAAATGCTTCTCTTTCTCAGGAGCTCTGAATTTTATTCTGAATATAGCATATATTGATCATGTGAATACTTCATCAAAGACTTCTGTGTCTGTTCAATTCTCAGTAAAGCAAAGAAAATGATGCCCAACATTGTGAGGTACTTCAGGATTTCTGAAGGATAACAGGAGAGCTACATAACTATACAAGTCAGCCACTGAACAGTGGACATTCCAAAATGGCTATGTTGTACACAGTTCGTGTTGAATTTTAAAGCTGACAAAGTTCAAGCCAGACGTGCTATAGCCTGAGCTCAGGTAACTGTGATGCATAATAGTTCAGCTAGATTTATGGGAGTCAGGTTTATATTTTTTCTGGATACAGGAAAAGTATGCTACCAATTTGTTTATTATTTAATAAAGCTACATGAAAGTAAGTATGGTTTGGAGACATGCAGTTTTCAGTCCTCTCGATACACCAAGAATCATATAGACAATGTATTTTCTAATAAATGTTTACTGTAAACAAATAACAAATTTCAGTTACAAGTTTATAGGCATGAATGTAATCTCAAGGCTCAAATATTATTTGCAAGGAGTTACTAGTCCCTGTCTTGGCTAATCTGAAGATGAATTTACCATAGGGCTTTTCTGTGGATTGTTTGTACCTGCAAGCAGCAAACCCTTGAAATCTTGGATAAACTGCTGGCACCTCCAGATTAATGGAGTCTCCCATAGTTTCCAGATGTAAGGAGGCCTAGAGAGAACAAAAGATGGTGTCCATGGATGCTTTCTTGTGGGATATATTTCACCTTCATAAAGACAGATGCTCACATTTAAAACAGATGACATTATCACTGTATCAGGTGTTAAGATTTCCTAATGAGATGAACTTAAATCATTTCACCTCTCTGCAGCCATGCATATATTGCTACTGGACAGCATTTGTTAGCCACACTAAACAATTCTCTGTGATCCAATGTCAGGAGTCTGCATAAAAGTTCACTGAGAAGTGAACAGGTCTTAAATGATAGAAGGTAAATATAGAGGGCAGTTGGATGCTTGTATGGGAAGATAAAGGAGTGTTGTTGAATGGTGTCTTAAGATTCAGTGCTACATAATGGCTCAGAACTTCCAGATGTACCACACCTTGATAGCATTGTTGCTATTATGCAGCAATTCCTACACCACCCTAAAAGACACCATATTATTCTATAAATTCACTTTTACAGCTGGAAAAAATAACATGCACTGTAGTTCTAGACATGCAAGTGCCTATTGTGCTATTTCAGTTAATGTCACTGCGGATTTAGTTGTTTCTTCTCCCTGGTTTTAATTATCTTTCTCTCTCCTGCCATCCAAGAACAAAAGACAAGGTAGAGGAAGTAGCAACATGAAACTGTAATTATATTCCCTCAGGAAATACCATCACTAGTAGCTGTCTTTTAGTTTGTTTAGATCCCAAGCCATTTTGAACTACTAAAAATGCAGACATTATTTAGTTATTTCTGTACAGTTTTATGTAGCGGTACTTAATTTTAAAAATAACAGGGCTTTTCGCTTTGCTTTAGCCAAAGCAGTAGAATTATGTTTCCTATGCAGGTCACATTAAAAGATAAGTAATAGAGACCTGAGTCCTCAGGAGCTGTAACTTGAGATACTGGCTTCAGTGACTGTTGTCCCTAAAGGAAGAAGAGTAATGTTAAATCATATTCTAGCTCCACAGCAGCGCCAGCTTAAAAAAGCTGAGAGTCTGGCTGGAGAGCTTTTAGGAACAGAGACTTTCTGTTGCATTGTTTTGCCTTTCTCTCACTAATGTCAAACCAAGAACCTCTGGTCATGCAGATTGCAAACAGTATAATGCAGAAGTCAATACTGATGTGAAGGTTTTGCCTCAGCTTGCAACTTTGAGGGCCATTTAGGCAGAAAGAATACATTATGGAACTTCTTCCTTAGCACGGCAGGAAATGAATGCTGGGTGCAAAATTGCTCATGGACACTATAGCAGAGAGTTCAAGGCAAGGGACATGGTTTTTCCAGAGTCCATCCAGAGAGTTGCTTCCAACTCTCTGCAGCATTGAGGAAGGGGCCCGTGTGCTGATTTCACTGATAAGCATCAGAGCCTGATTTTCTAGAATGTAATGTTGGTTAATGTAAAGATCATCCATGGAAAGGAGTCAAAATTACTTCAAAACTATTTTTACAAAGAATTTCCTTTATTTGGGAAATAATATTTTTTTCTACTTCTTCTTCCAGAAAGCTTTATTTTGCTTTGAAATTCAGAATTTCACAGGGAAGGGAACTAATGATAAATAACACCACCATGGATCAGAGCCATAGCTTATCTGGCATATCAGTTAGCACAGCTGTCTTGTAATTCTATGAAAATGTTTATACTTTAAATATAAATTCTCTTTATCCTTTTTTAAATACCGGCAGCTACATAACAAGTTTAACTCCAGTGAGTTTTCTTCTCCAAACTCATTTTTAACATACAAAGGGCATGGTAGCCACAGCACACAATGTAATAAAATTTGCTGTTGGTGTCAGGTCATAGCCAGTGGGGAAATTGCCTTTGGTTGATGGCAGAGCTACCCAGGAACAGCTCTGAATATGGATGCAGACTTTTCCAGAATTTCCTTGTCTTCATTAAGTGCTGCTAACCTACACAGAGCTTACTGAAGATCTTTGCCTTTAGACACTTTTGTTTTCATACATCAGAAATGCATTAGACAGCACTCATTATGTTGCATAATGATCTCTCTTACACTAATTGCATTCAGTAATTATTTACATCACAGTTACTGTTAAGTCTGTGCTTCTAGTGCTTCTTACAATAGCCGGAGAAGTGCATTTAATTCACAGAGTGATATATCTATATATCTATTTATCCAGGGTAAAATTAGTGAATTTTTCATGATGATCTCATCTGTATTTTCTTCTATACACCATTATGCACAATCCATCTTCCTCATGCTGAACATGTGTACAGAAATGAGTCCAACAAAATGATATTTGATGAACCATGTCACATTTAAATTACTTTTTCTAGATTTATATTATTAATAAGGACCTATAAAACTAATCGCTCATTTTCTTGATGGAATATACTCTGTCAAAACACGTATTACTCTCAAGTAGGGTAAGACTATCATTTTTTTGAGAAATAACACACTGCTGAATATGGGTCATGGTACTTCTCAGTCTAAGTGATTTTAGAGACTTTTTTCTTTTTCACACTTTGCTGAGGATGAAATTATCCAGTCTCTAGAAATTACACACTCCAAAAGCTGAAAACTAACCAAGCTCTTCATTATTTTCCTCTTCTTCTAAAAGGTTAATTCCTTTAAAAAGACATTAATGAAATTATGGGGAAAGAAACCCAACAAACCAGAAAACATTAAAGAGACTACTAAAAGCAGATAACTAGAAGAACTAATAGGATGGTGGAAGGTTTACAAGGAGAAGTTATAGCTAATGAGGAAAGCTAGGCAATTAGCTAATATGTCAAAATTTAAAAGGATGTGGTTCGTGATATATAGCAATGAGCCTGAACATGTTTATCTAGACCATCCCCAGATCACTCTTGCAGAAACATTTTGAAACTCAAAAGCACACTGATATTATCTAATGAAAAATGAATATTGTAGGATAGGTGCTCACTGACTCTAATGTGCTGTAATGCTACAGAAGTTAGGGGGATTAAATGATTT
Source organism: Todus mexicanus (assembly GCA_013389965.1). Lineage (NCBI taxonomy): Eukaryota > Metazoa > Chordata > Aves > Coraciiformes > Todidae > Todus > Todus mexicanus. The sequence continues at coordinate 9,397 of WEIS01065016.1, forward strand.
TAAACTGAAAGTATCAGTGGGTTGTATATATGTATATTTTAGCTGTATGTAATACTGTAATGTCCTTTAACTGCAGTAATCCAGGTTAAAAAAAATTTTAAAAATCAGTATGAACAACAAAAACAGAAATTATTTGTAGCCTCACAGTCACCTGACCTCCCAATAAGCATCCTAAAGGAGCTGGAGAAAACCTCCTGAGACCTGATGGATGACGCTTGTTTCCAAGAATCTCAGACAAAATTGTATTTCTAGAATAACCTCATCTAAAATATACAATAGCTTCATATGATAGCCTCAACTGCTGCAGCTACAGGACCTGACGTGAAGGAGATTGAAAAGGACAAGAAGGAAAGAGACCACTCACACCAGACAACAGATAGGACTAAGAAATTATCTACTGTCACTCAAACTTTAAGGGTACACAAAACATTGAGATTTCAATCTTTTCATGGTTTTCTGCATTGCAGAGAAATATGAATTTTTTAGACTAGCACAGTAGCCATTTTCTGTATTATCAAAGACTGTTTTTCTTATGTTTCTATTCCCAGTATGTGTATAGCGAAAATATCCTGATATTTTCAGGACAGGTCTGATAAATTTATTGGGCAGTAGATTTAATTCACTATCAAAGAAAAAAGTTACAATAGCTTAAGTCTCACAAGAAGAAAATTAAGTCATTATATTGTGGGTTCCAGTTGCAACTTCACAAATAGGTGCATTTTAATGGTTATGAGGAGGAATTATACAGATAGATGCCCAAACAGACTGGACAGAAGTTTAAGCAGCGACAGAAGCAGTTCCTTCTCTACGCTGCAGGCACGTTGCCCAGATGTACCAAGCTGTTGATCATTTTAGCTGAGCATTTATCAGTCTTTCCACTAAAGCTCTAGCAGAGATGCATTTCAGACAAAGGTAGATCCTGCCAAAGCTATGTCTGACTGCTCGCTGTTCCCTCACTGATGTAGCTTCCCCTGCTCATTACTTATTTTGTTTCACTTCTAAACCCAGCTGTTAATTGCTTTAACCTTTAGTTGATTCCCTTGAACTCAGGAAATTTGCATTTTATTAAAACTAAGCTAACCACAATTTAAACCTCCATTCTAATTAATGCAGTTTTAACTATCTAAATGAGATTTCCAGGAGTATTCAAAAATTGGTTTGACTCTGAGATTTTCAGGAGTATTCAAAAATTGGTTTGACTCTGACATGTTAACTGGTTTAACTGTTACATGTCAGAGTTTCAGAAAACCTGATACATGGTACTGTCATTATAATGGCGTTTCCTTCTCAGAATTGTCTCCTAAATACCACACCATAGCCACTGCTTTGTAATATTTAGCATGAAATTCCACAGTAACTAGAATTTAATAGCAAGTCTGTTCATGGATGTAAGCCTATTTAATCCATACTTAGTAAACCTATTTTATCTTGCCTCATCGACATAGAACGCTGTAAGAAAGACTATCGCAGCCAGGTATTCCTTTATTTTAATTCATCCATTTGCAACATTATTGGTCAAATTAATGCAACAATTGAAATTAAGATCCAGATATCAACATGGCAAATTTGGATTCTTGTTTCCCCCCAACCTGCAGGATAAATACGTGACTTAGGAGAACTTAAACAGTGATTATTCTACACAGCTGTCAAGACATTTTACAAAAGATCCGTTGTAGATGGGGACTATTAAAAAGCAACAATTTTTTTCCAGATTATAAACTATTTAAAGATCAAGACTGGACTAGAAATCAGTGCATATTTACATTGAATAGTCTTTGGTTTGTAACGAGGTCATCAAATTAGATGCATCATCACCCAAGGGTCTCATTATACTCAGTGGCGAAAGACCGGCTGCCCATTAAGTATAAGTGTCTACAGGGCCTATGTTTCTTTCTTAATGGCCCAATTAAACTTTTAAGTTAGGTAGAATGAGTGTCAGGAATTACGCACTGTGGGCATCTTTCAGGTCCAACTTGTGTCCCAACCACATCCTCCAGCTCAGAAGGAAAGCTGGTTACACACCTTTCCCTGCTTCCCACCCAGCACACGTCTGTGAAATGAAAACTAGATGGAGAACACAGCAGTTTTTCTGTGGTATTCTGCAGAGGATAGCACAGCTGTTGACATTCCCAGGCATGCACACTCTAAAGTCTCCGAGCTAAGGATGTGAATCTGTGTGAGTCTGTAGCAGCTGCAAGTGAAGCCATTTAGCCAACAGAAAAGTGGGTGCTCATGCTAGTGTTTGCATTTGGGAGCCAGATGGAAGGATGGCAATCACAACTTGGTCATGAAGCAAGTCTAAAAATTGTTCATCTAAAGGCAAAGGCTTAAATCAATGTTGTTTCCTCATCAGTTTCTTTAATTAGTTTCTTACCAAATGAAAACATAGCCACATTTTTGTTCATCCAAACAAATAAAGAATCTAAAGATTACTTCTCTTCATCTTTGATTTGTATTCGTGAGTGGGACCCCGGAGACAAAATTATTTCATTGCCATTTTACCATATTGCCTGACTTCCTTCAGCATCCCTCAGTTAAATATACATTACTGGTCCCATGTAGATTTGAACAGTATTAAAACAGAGCTATGCCCTAGTTTGCTACTATGATTCCTATGCTGTTTGACAGTATAACTCTAAATTTGTTTACTTGGATGAACTATTTAAAATTCAGTGCTCAGTTTCTTGTCTATGACTGCTACATCATAAATTATTAAATTAAAAATTGAAATTGCTAGTGTCACTCCCTTCTGTAGCAGTTCTATAAATCCGTGCAACAGTTTTATTGCAAGTGTACAAACAAGTAGTGTTCCAATACAAGCTGTATGAAGATGTTGCTCGAGCTTATCACACTTTCCTTATGTTTTTTGTTTGGTTGTTGTTTGTTTTTTTTTTTCTAGTAACTTGTGAAATACTCTTTAGGGACAATCTTTCAATTCATAAATTTCTTGAAATATTTGGTCCCTGTCCTTGTCACGGTTTGGGGTCAGGGCACCCCCCCCAAATCAGCAACAGAATGCTCTCTCCCCCTCCCCACCCAAAAGGGAAGAAAGGAAATAAAGGAGAGAGACTTATTGATTAGGAAAGGAAACTAGAACTGCTTTACTAAAACATGAAAATAATAATAACAGTAATAATAATAGGTAAATACACACAAATATGTACAAACTCAGTATCGAACCCAACCCCCCAGATGGTAAATACGTCACCGTCACCACTGGTGCTGTGGAAGGGCCCAGCAGCAGACGGGAACTGGGAGCTGGATTCAGGGTTACAGCCCGAAGCCTGGGACCCAGCCAAGGCCTGAGCCAGGGGCTGAGGCCGGGCTGGAGGCCCTCAGGGCAAAGCTGAAGTTGCCAAGGCCAAACCGAGCAAGGAAGAGTCCCGAAGCTGAGAGAGAGCAGCTTGATCTCCGGGAAAACCCAAAATGGCAAAAAGGCCAGGAGAGAAGGGGCAAGAGGGACGAGATCCTCGTGACCCTTCAGCTTTATACTGAATATGACGTATATGGATATGGAATACCTTGTTGGCTATTTGGGGTCACCTGTCCTGGTTGCTCCTCCCTGAGGGTACAACCTTCTCTTTCCTGCACCCCCCGTGTGGTACACGAACTCTATCAATGACCTTGATTTACATTCCAATCCTTGGTACTAACTATAAACATGGAGGGCTATCACTGCTAGAAGCAGGCTCTGTCTGGTAAACATGCTGCTAACTTCAGATAGGCTTAGCTGAAAAGTAAAAGCCATAGAACAGAATTTCTGTTCTAACCCAAACCAGGACAGTCCTGAACAAATCAAATTTTCCTTTAGTGTTAGTAGAACATAGCAAAGTGCTGCCTTGCCACTTTTAGACCAGACTGATCATATAGACTAAGAAGAACTATTAGCAGAATGATGTTGGTAGAAGCCACATCTGTTTGGAACCTTTTTTTTTTTCTTTTCTGAAAATAGACATTCCAGTAGAAATCATGTCTGCTTCTGTGAGACACCTTCTCTATCAGTGAGTTACTATTCCACTACTTTTTCTGCCAAGACAGTTAAGAAGCTGGAAGAACTTGGAGTCCCAGTTTTTAAACCAAAATGAATGTCCTTTCCACTTTCTCTCACAGACAAGGATGAAAGCAGTACTATTTAAGCTAAAAGGATGATGCTAGCACAAGAATATACAGTGCATGTGAGCACAAATCAGTGACAAATACATTTGTGATGAACATTTAAAAGGTGTTTAAGCATAAGGGAAATGACATCCTGGAAAAAGTCTATGGAGAAGGACATTCAAAAAATCCACTTCTAGTACAGAATAAGGAATAAAAATGTGAATTTTGTACCCATCAATTATTATTTGGGACACCCGCTCTTCCAAGAACATTAAATAAACGTGCTTCAATGTATGTCTAACCTAAATCCTCTGTGAAGGATTTATTTTGTTTCTCACACATCCTGTCTTAATATAAACCTTCAGTCTGGATGGTACCTTTTATTGTCCTTTTGCGGGTCTAACGAGGGTACCTAGAGGACCAGGGCTGGAACAAATGCAGCCCGCTCACAGGTGTCATCAGGATCTCCTCACTCGGGGCAGCTGGGGACATGCCCACCTCTGACTGCACGCTCCTGTAAAATCTTCATCTTGTTCTTCTACAGCATCCCAGAGAGGTAAAATACGTGCGGAGGGATAAGGTCTGTCAGCCTATGGGATGAACTCCGCAAGAATGGGGAAGTTTGAGAGCACAAAGTCCTTTCTGTAGCCTGGTGAGAAGTCACACAGCTCAGACCACAGGAGGACTGATCCTCAGCTCAGCGCTTCTCATTCGGTATTACAGACGTTCGTTAAAACACTTGACGGAAAAGAGTTATGGGCGCCTGAAAAGCAAGATGTAATAAAGCCTAAAGACGGTGCCTCTGTTGAGGCTGGGATGCTCAAAGCTTAACACCCGCCAGCCCATGGTCTGGATGGTGATTTCCTGCACATGCCTGCTTGAAGACAGCACCGGAGCAGTTCTGCAGACCTTTCGTGCTCTCGCTGTTTGTTTTCGGGGTAAACCCCACCCCCCCCCAGCTCACAGCAAGCACCGCCGGGGCTCTCAGCCGGCCCCGCCCGGCTCGGAACGCCGCCCCCTGGCCGCGCCGCCGCCCGGGCCGCTCTGGCCGGTGCACCGCGACGGAAGGAGAGAGTCGCCATGGTGGGTGAGGGTGCATGGCCGTGAGGATGAGGGGAGGGCCGCGGCCTCTGCTGCTGGGGGCGAAGGGCCGCTTCTCCCGGCGGGCCGGGAGCGGCGGCGAACCCACCGAGCGGCCCCGCCCGTCACCTGTCGCCGGCTCCCGGGAAGGTCTGCGCGGCTCCGGGCCCTGCCGGCAGCGCGGCCGCGTTAGTGCCTGTGCCGCCTACCAGCACCGCCCGGCCCACGGGGGAGCGCAGGGGGGCCCTGAGACTCTTTTGGGTGTCCAGGGTAGTTTGGCTTTGGCTGCTGACAGGCGGCGAGAGTTGGGGCTGTTAAGCCCGGAGAAGAGAAGGCTCCGGGGAGACTTTCTAGCGGCCTCCCAGTGCCTGAAGGGGCTGCGGGAAAGCTGGGGAAGGGCTTTTTGCAAGAACTTGTAGTGACAGAACAAGGGGAAGCGGCTTTAAACTGGAAGAGGGGAGATTTAGACGAGATATTAGGAAGAAATTCTTTACAATGAGGGTGGTGAGACTCTGGAACAGGTTACTGAGGGAAGCTGTGGATGCCCCTTCCCTGGAAGTGTTCAAGGGACCTGGTCTAGTGGGAGGTGTCCCTGCCCGTGGAAGGGGGTTTGGAACTATGTGATCTTTAAGGTCTTTTCCAACCCAAACCATTCCATTCTATGATTCTGTGACTATCAGATGTTTTTTTCTCTGTCCGTAGCAGTCCTGATTCAGATAATCTGACATACTAAAGTCTGTTCATTTATTCTTGCATCGTATTTGCACATTTAGCCTCCTTGCCTTTAGGTGTTTCTTTTACACACAACTAAAGACTTTAAAGCATTTGAATTGCATCATATTGTTTGACAAAGTATTTCAGTTTTGTTCAAACACCTTTTCACTAAAAAATAACAACTTAAATGAGTATCTTTTAAATTTGTGAGGAATGTTCCCTCCCCGTGCTGCATGAAGGGCTAGAGAAGGAAAGCCTCTGGCTGCTCCCTGGTGTGAGACATTCTCATAGTCTGTGGGGGGGAGCAAGAAGATCCTTTTTGTTATGGCGTACATATTATGTATGGTGTTTGTCAGAAACCCAGATACAACAATCAGATAGAAGCTTGAACGGGCACATTTACTGTGAAGGTATGGAGAGGTTATCTTAGTTTCCTAGTTGCAGTTCTGTGAAATAAGTGTTTTGATAATAATCACTATGGAAGATTTTTTACAGCATTTTCTGTGTACCAGTAGTTTTGTTACAGTATGTACCATTTTCAAGTAAATTTTTTTTTTTTTTTT
>WEIS01065021.1:0-15158 GCA_013389965.1 Todus mexicanus
CTCGATAATTCTGTGATTCTGAGTGAATTGTGAAGCTGACAGTTGCATTGGTGATCAGCAGTGGGCTAACAGTGAGTCACTATTCTGCTGGAGCTGGAAAGCCCACTCTAACCTTGAATAAATAAAACTCTTCTGTGAATTCCCTCTGCTAAAGGCAAAATCAAGATGGGAAAATCATAACAAGTGTCAGGCTCCGAAGTATAGTGACAGCTAGAATAATCTGTTCAGGATTTAGAACATTTTAAAATTCACGGCTATTTTTAAAGATCCTGATTTTTTTTTTGTTCTCCTTAAGCAATATGAAAAGAAATACGTGGATTGCCAGTTTCCCATCATTAATGTAGATGAGATCTTATTTTATTAGCAATAACAATTACCTGTGATGAGTATCTTCCAAAATCTTCCAAAGCACTTTTCAATTCTTAAGGCCCTGATCCTAGGAAGCTATATTCACATGCATAATGGTAAGCTTACGAACAGTGCTTCTGCATGCAGCAGGAACACCAGCAATCCTGTTTCCATCACATCCCCGTAGCGTAAATAAGCTCCTCTCTTTCTCAGATGACTGGAATTCCAGTAGGTATGGGGTTTGCACTGCAAAATCTCAGTGTACTTTCACCAATGCAGTAATAACAAAGCAGGAAAAGTACTATATCAAAGAGACAAAGAGAAAAAAAATCTTTATAGAAAAGATAAACACCCAAGCAACAAGACAGAAGTGTGACATAAGCTCATATCTTTGCTCAGCAAGCTGTGCAGACCCCTACAGCCTTCAACCAGCAGGCTGGCTGGAACTTGTTCCAGCACCTTACAAAGTCAGAAGGAAGCCCCTCTATGGAATTTAGTGGATAGTCGATTAGATTTAAGTTAGTTGACTAACTATTCTATACTCAGGGAGATGCCTAGTACAGCTCAGTTACTGGATCTAAACCATCTGTCAAAACTAGTAAGTATTGATAGAGATGCAAAACAGTAGACCAAATGCCAAAGCTTTTAGATTAGGGTTGTGACAGAAATATCTTTATTGTGATCCCAGGGAGACAATTCTAATTAGTCCAGCTACACAGACAGGTTCTCAGGCTCTCAGTCATTTTCATTCCTGGACTTCTCTGAACATCACTTCTGGCAGTTCTACTTTCAGATCACAGCTTTTTCATTTCTTTCTTAGGTCAAAATTTCCCATGACATCCCAAACTGGAACATTTCTGTTTCCAGAGGCCGACTACTACTTTGTAACAGTCTGTACAGATTTTGGTTAAGGAAATAAGGTGACTGATCGTCAACAAACACGACAGCATTTTCTCAGAGAGGCTGACCCTGTCTTGAGGCACAGCAATTGTAATTTCTTGATTAAACAGCAGCACGATTATCTCAGGGTTTATATTCTTTTGTTGGATTTTAAATACACTACTAAACTGGAAATGGGGAAAAGCGAAGTCTATATCCTGTTGCTTCTTCCTCCCTCTTTCCCTGGCTCCTCACCTACTAATACACAAGTATTTTGTACCATTCTCCAAGTGAGGACTGTGAACACAGGTTTACTCATGAAAGCTGCAGATAGAAATTAACATGCCCAAAGGTATATTTACCTGAAGGATAATTCCAGGGAGCATTCTGCCTCAGCGAAGCAGCCAAGTATGTGCCTGTTCCACAGGACATCAGTACATGCTTGAGAGACTTTCTTACACTGAAGTTTGAAGGAAACAATCTAGAAAAATTCTCCTGCCCACATCTAAGGCACTTTCCTAACTGGCAAAAGAGATTTGCTATTTCAGTACGTATTTCAGTCCATAGCATGTTGAACTGGATTATTTTGAAGTACTCTTCTTTCTTTCTCTTCCAAAGAAATACAGACTTCCTATATTCAGGCACACTCAGACACTGGTATGGCCACTCGAGTGGAAAAATGTTATTCAAGTTATTGATCTAACTCAGAAGAAACAAGATCTTCCAATCTCAATAAATCAATCCCTTCATCAGCTACGAGAAATTTGGGGAGAGGCTGGGGAGGGCTGTGATTCCAATCAAACTCTTCTCTGTGTACAAGGGGATTATTTTGCACCAGAGTTAGCTGCAATGGAAAATATGACACAGGATTGAATCCTTGAACTACCTAGATGCAAGAAACCAATATATGGGAAGAGTTTATGCTCTAGGTCCTTAACCCTACTCCAGCAAAAGGTGATTTTAGGTAATTTTAAGGATGATCCACTCTTTGGGAGGAAGAGGAGGACTGTGTTCCAATGTACAGACAAGGAGACTGATTTAATGGAGCATTCTTTTCAGTTTCAATCTAAAAACCTGTAATGTAAGAAAGCACATCTTCCAAAGAATAATCTGTGAAATTTATTTAAAATGCATTTGAGAATGGTTACAATCACATTTCTGAGCCTCCTACCGGTGGCAGCTATCAGGATGAAATAGTATCAGTGACATGAACAGCATGACAGCATTATGTAAGAGATTATGAAGTGGTTTCAAACCTGCTTTGATACAGCATTAAGAATCAGCAGGAAAAACTTTGTTTAATATTTCAACATGTTTAAAAGTTAAACACTTTCACTCCTCTGATGATGCAAAAGCCTGAGCAGTATAGACAGAAAAAGAAGACGGAGACATTTCAAGTCTTTTGCCTACAATGTAGGATTATCACAGAAAACTTGTTAAGAAATATCCTTGCATTCTGACAAGATGGCCAGAATCAGGAGACTCGACTTGCAGCTACTTTCAGTGCATTTCCTTATGGCCACGTATTGTTTTCCCTTTGATTCACATCACTTGAAAATGGACTTTGGGGTGTAGGCAAAGCGAAGCAATTTTAGAAAGCCCAAATGGAGACTAGGCTCTGACATCTTCTGGGTCTTCAGCCCAACCAGGGACAAAATTAATTTCCTCCAGAATCTGCAGCTCTCAGATGAGAAGAGCTTACTCTCTCACCTCAGGAAAAACATCAGAAGAGTAAGAGGGTAAGGCCTAATATTATTTTTTACTACTCCCTGGGGAAGATGGGCCAAGAAAATGTACTCCTTGAAACACATTGGGAACGAATCAACCAAGTCCCTGCTTAGAGACTGCAAAGCTATAAATCAGCCTGGATGAAAGCGAGAGGACCATGGTTTCATTTACTGATGAAGATGCTCTCTCCCCACAGACATGCTGTCAATACACAGTAAATATTTAATTCAGTTACGATGTTCCAAACTCATCTCCTAGATTAGAAAAAAAACTTCAAGATCATCTAGTCCAATCATTAACCTCACACTGACAAGACCTTGACTAAATCATATCCCTAAGCACTATGTCTACAGGACTTCTAAATACCGCCAGGGATGGGGACTCTACCACTGCCCTGGGCAAGTTGTTCTAATGCCTGATAACCTATTCAGTAAAGATATTCTTCCTAAATTCCAAACTAAACTTCCCTTGGTGCATCTTAAGGCCATTTCCTCTTGTTCTATCATTTATTACTTGGTTGAACAGACCGACCCCCACCTCTACAACCTCCTTTCAGGTAGATATAGAAAGTGATGAGATCTCTCCTAAGCCTCCTTTTCTCTAAGCTAAACAACCCCAACTGCCTCAGTCACTTCTCATAAGACACATGCTCTAGACCCTTCACCAGCTTTGTTGCCCTTCTTTGGACCTGCTCCAGCACTTCAATGTCCTTCTTGTAGCGAGGGGCCCAAAACTGAACACAGTATTCAAGATGCGGCCTCACCAGTGACGAGTACAGGGGTAGAACCACTTCCCTGGTCNCCAGTGACGAGTTCAGGGGTAGAACCTCTTCCCTGGTCCTACTGGCCACACCATTCCTGACAGGTGCCAGGATGCCATTGGCTTTCTTGGCTACCTGGGCACACTGCTGGCTTATATTCAGCCGGCTGCCAATCAGCAAACCCAGGTCTCTCTCTGCTGAGCAGTTTTCCAGCCACTCCTCCCCAAGCCTGTAGCACTGCTGGGGTTTTTGTGGCCAAAGTGAAGAATCCGGCATTTGGCCTTATCGAAACTCACACCATTGGTCTTGGCCCGCTGATCTAGTGTGTCTAGATCCCTCTACAAAGCCTCTCTACCCTCAAGCAAATCAACACTTCCACCCAGCTTGGTGTCATCAGCAAACATACTAAGGGCGCACTCAATTCTCTTATCCAGGTCATTGATATATTAAACGAAACTGGCCCCAGCACTGAGCTCTGGGGGACACCAAACATGAGTGGCTGCCAACTGAATATAACTCCATTTACTAGCATTCTTTGGGCCCTGCCATCCAGCCAGTTTTTTATCAAGCAAAGCGTGTGCCCATCCAAGCCATGAGCAGCTAATTTCTCCAGGAGAATGCTGTGGGAGACAGTGTCATCTGCATTTCTTTTAACTCAAAGCACGCTTCCCATTCCCAATCATTCCTTCTGTTTTGCAGGTGTTCTGTATATTTGAAATGAAAGCACAGAAATAGTCTGAAAATGCAGACAGACTTCTAGAGGAGTAATGAAGCTCAAATGGAAGCTATGAGTCATTGGCAATGCTCCACATCATTTACAAATGCCAGATATGATGAGAACAATTTATTCAGGCCACAGTATCTGTAGACTCATCCAATATAAGAGTGATGGTGAAGAGCATCCCCACAGTAACTTTTAATGAATGGACTTCTTTTCCCATCATCTCTTTGGACGGTACATATTCACCCAGTATTTTACTCAGCACCTGTTTCAAAATGCTGTCAACATTCTAAAGCACCTGGTAAACTGCATCACATCTTAAATCATTAGAGTTGGCTTTCTAGCTAGCACTTCATAACAGAATGAGAGTAACATACACATTAACAATCGGGATTTTTCCACTATTGTGTGAGTAATAATCAACCAAAGAACTTACTCCATCAATAAAAGAAATGGTACCACTGTCAGGATATGTATTACCATCTTGAGAATCAAAGGATCTCTCAGGTCTGTACAAAAAAATTAACATATATGAAAAATTGTTTCTTTCATTGGCAGAAATCTGAGAAAGGAAATCAGTGCCATTAGCGTGAAGAGTACAGAATTTGTTTCATTGAAATTGCCACTGGAATTGTGATGACTAGAATGGAGAACTCTAGATCCTGGTGGGGATTAGGGAACACCACTACAAACATTTCTTTGTCATTTGCTCTTGGAAACTCAGCCCCATTTTTCAAACACATTCGTCATACTTTATCCTTACATTCTATTAATCAAAATCATCAGTCAAAATCGTCATCGCATTGTTGTGCAATTAACTAAGTTGAGATAATTTGGTTAATGACTGCTATATTATTTAAGTATTCTTACTACAAGGAGATATGTGAACAGTCAATTTCCTGTTGAATTTTTAATACATTTCTAATAGGTTGTTTATGCAGTTTTTGATGGCACACTAAATCATGCAATATTTAACTGTGGCACTAAGATTGATTCAGCTTTGCAGTGGGAGTAGAAAATACAAGAATGTCACCAAAAGCTGAAAAATACCTAAGTTAAGATACAATGCTGCTGTGCTAGACATGGAAATTTTTCCTATAAAACTGAAAATCTTGCAAATAAAACAACTTGCAAGATTAAGATAATAACGTACAGCCAGGATTCTGAAGTGCTCCTGTTTCTTTTCTTTGTTTTTTCTTTTACCACTCCCTCCCCTAGTCTCCCTATCCCATCCGTCCATCACCCCTTGCCTGTTGTCTCACCCTGCACGCTGCTCTAACCTGACCAGCACCTAGGCAAGAACATGTGGTATCTCAGCATGACCTTTTACCTCCAGCTCAGCAGAGTGTAATTGCAATCACACCGGTTCTGCTCAGCTCCAGGTAAACTGGAGCAGAAATCATTGATGTCTTCCTAATCCCACATCAGCAGGCAAATCCTGGGTTACTTTCCAAACTGACGGATGGGTATGTACCAAGTCTAGTGAATAGGCTACTGGCACCAGACAGATCTGAATGTTTTTCACCTCTCTCACTGCTTTGCTGTTCAAAAGGATTTTGCTGCCTTCCACCACCAGTTTCTGTCTCCCTATAGCCTGTGATATCCCAAGCAATCAGAAGCTTTGGTCCAGGTACTTTGTTAGAAGCCTCCAACTCACACTTCTTCCATCTTTCCATCCGGGGTCCCTATGGTTTCCAAGAGACATTTTTGTCTGACCCTAGTTCTCTCCACAATCTATGAAGAAAGCTCAAGACCTCACTCAGAATTAAGGTCTTCTGTATGTAGCAATAGCCTATGCATAGCTCACAATTTAGGTACTGCAGCTAAATATGACTACCCACTTGAGCAAGTGTCACATCCTAAGAGATATTTGGATACCAAACTGTTGCCTATTTATTTGATGCCTGAATATTTTTTAAAAAATATATATCTACCCCTAACTAGCAGGGCAGAGATATTCAGCTACACAGCTCACAGCTAGCACTCCTACTGATTCGACTAGAAGCTCTGTACCATCAGGTTTTCTCTCCTCTACTGGCACATTTTGTATTACTCTCCTAGGGAGCTCAAATGAAAACATCCGTCATCCCCTGCTACAGAAAAACTTTGACACTCTAGGTTGAGAGAATGCACAGAGAGTCTATAATTATTTATTCATTTATATTTCTTTTATTTTTAATCCTTTGATTTCTGAGAATCAGCAGCTAGATTTCCTGGCACAATAATTATAAATACTTCATGATAGTGTACGGATGTAAAAATTCTATTTGAAGTTTTGATGAGAGTCTGTGATGAAATGTTTGCTCATTGTTTTTATTCATCTGGGGACTTTGATGCCACAGTAATTTTCAGAGGATAAAACTTCTGCATTTACACATTACTTATCACTGTCCGCATTACTTTTCATTCACTTTCTCAGCAACGAGTGCCATCTCCCTCCCCGCAGAAAATAACACTGATGGCTTTAATGTGGCATACATGTTTCAAAACAGAGGTAGGTTCAGCCAAAGAAGACACGCTTGGCAAGAATGTACACATACAAAAGCTTATTGCAGCACTAGCAACATCAAGCAAATGATAAGCTGAAAGCTGCCTGTACCACAGACAAGCAGAGAAGGCTATACGGTACAAGAGTCCAATGCAACCCATCCTGAACACAGCTCATTGGGAAGAAAAGAAACACCTTCAAAGGCCAAACTGCTGCTTAGCCCTGAATAAGTCACCACAAAAGTATGTAGTTCTCTTTCCTCCATTTTATCTGCTAGTCTCTAGAGGCTGGGTGACAGGATCCTTCAATACATACCACATAAAACCCCAACCAAAGCACTCATGTTAGTTGCAGCTGCTGAGATAGAGCTATGAAACTATCACCAGCACAAGGCTGGTTTCCAATTCTGGATTTTGAGTTGGAGCAGCACGAGCCACACTTGGAACTGGAGTGGATCACCTCACCTTCCAGTTCTTGCAAAGGGCATGCAGCGTTATTGCAAATAAAACTCATCCTGAAGGAGCATCTTGGACTACAAAACCACAGCAAAATGGTGAAACCCCAACAGCCAGGCAAATGCAACATGAGGGAAGTTACAGAACATGAGACAGATAGCCATATACAGCATGTAAACTCCTATCCATTTGTCACTGAAAAATGCATACAGTGGTTAAGTCTGTACTGTATAGCCTGTCATTCAAAGATACAAGAGACTCAGATGTTAGAAATAAGCCCATCAACACAGCCAAGAAATAAGTCATCTAACAGAACAAGATCATGCTTGGCAGATGCAGCACAGGAAGAAAGCAGCAAAGATCACATGGGCAAGGACAATACTGTCAGATAGCGAGTCAATTCTGGTTCTACTGGTCTGCATGTAGAGCTTAAGCTGAATCAGAAAGAATAAATCAGGAAATCCAGCTAGCTGACTTGCACACAGAGTAGCCTAACTTCTCTCAGAAGCAGCCTTTTCATAGAATATCGTTGAAGCCTTGAGATTAACTGAAAAGTTGAAATGCAGACCCTCTGTGCCTTCTCTTTCCTATACCATATTATCACCTGTTCATCAGGCCACTAAGCAATCTCTGCAGATCATACAAGCACATGTCTTGAAGTAGGTATCCTGGAAGTATCAAGAAAATGAGCTTCTGCAGTAGTGGTATCAAAAAACATTGGCAGCAACGAAGTGTAGAAAAAGGAAATGTTATCTTAAATAAACACAACGATGACAGGGATTTCAGGAAAAGAAAAAACCTCAATTTCATTTCAGCTCCTCAAACATCACATCAGTGATTCTGAGGCAGAGACTAAACTGTATCTGTAACTAGATTATCTTTCTTCCCACAGTTAGAGCTTTTATTACAATTGTCACCTAAACTTAGAAGTTCATATTTACATTTTACTTGGCATTTGTGATTTGCTTGCAATGCTGGCATTTTCAATCCAAGTTCCATAAAATATGAAGACAGAAAGAGATAGTGTACAACCAGCTACAGAAACTTTCAAGCAGTTCATGTAAGCTCCATAAAAAGGCGACTAAAGTTGCCAGAGTTCAAATGCTCACAGAAAGAAAGATGACAAGGAACAGCTTGGCTCATCTCGTGAATTGATATCTCCTTCTGCCTCTCCTCTGAACTGATCCAGCTCAAATATGCTTTTTAGGTTTAACTCAAGAAAACATAATCTATCATTTTCAAACTAAAATAATAAAAACAGTTTCTGCTTTGAAGTCTCCATTAACATGTATTATATCCATTTCCAGCACGATAGCGGCACTGACATTTTTAGATATTCATGATTATGAATGTCAAGCTCAGAAAGAAGTTAAAACCACAATGAGTCGATTCCTTTTGAAAACATACTTCAAAAATAAAAGGCAGAGAAATTCTGATGAGAATGGTGATAAAACAGTCAAATCTTGATCAGAGTAAGAAGCATTATGCAAAATGGAAAAGGGAAAACCATATAAAAAGACCTTTAAAATCATACACCAGACTGTGGCTGGTGAATTTCTGTCTGAGTCAGGACAACTATACATTCAATCCCATACACATAAAGGATGGAAAACTCAGAGACACTTTTCCTTATAAAATGCTTGACTCATTGGACCTTTACATAATTCACTGCACTGAAAGTACAGACCATATCCAGAGAAGCATCATTCTAGACATTTTCCATTGCCCCATTTGTAAAAAAAAAAAAGGCCCTTAAATGGGATTCTGTAAATTGTGTGAATATGCACGCACACTTACGTATTGGCACAACCCTCTGCCATCTCTGAGGCACACGTGCTCTTTCACGTATTTTATTTTATGAAGAACACAAAAACACTACTACCAAGTTATTACCGCTACAAATGACCTTTTTCCATTTGATCATTAACAAAAAGAAAAAAAAGGAAAAAAAAAAGAAAGAAAGAAGAAATAGTAATGGAATACATGTTAACTTTCACCCCTTTTAAAAATAGCTTTTACTTGATGTGTTATGTTTTTATATATCCCAGTCAAATTAATCAGACGCTGGCAACTACATATGGCAATCTGATTAATGACATAATATGATTTATGTGCTTCATTTTAGTACATTGGGTCATTCTGATTCTTTTAATATATTCCTACAGATGTGAATGAGCACCACATTAAATCCTGCCTCAGATAAAAATCTCCCATTGAGATTGAAATGACTGAACATTTTCATTTAATGGGGAATGTGTAAGGGATTGGGGTTTTTTTGGTGTTTTTTTTTAAAATGCAGCCCAAGTGCCACCTAAGGGAATTTTCAGAAAAGTAAGTACTAGCAAATACGAGGCAGAATCACAGAATGTTAGGGGTTGGAAAGGACCTCTGGAGATCATTGAGTCCAACCCCCCTGACAGAGCAGGATCATAGAATCTAGGGCAGGTCACACAGGAACGCATCCAGATGGCTCTTGAAGGACTCTATAGTAGGAGACTCCACAACCTCTCTGGGGAGCCTGTTCCAGCGCTCTGTAAACCTTAAAGAAGTTCTTCCTCATGTTGAGGTGGAACTTCCTGTGCTCTAACTTGTATCTATTGCCCCTTGTCCTACCACAGGGCACAAGTGAAAAGAGGTTGACCTTTTCAAGACACTAAATAGCTATTAAAGTGCACATCTAGGCACAAAAAAAAAATCTATAGAAGATCCAGACCTTCTCAGATTTGGAAGCTCAGCGGGGGTGCACCAGTCTGCAGCAAAGTCCACTGACATCACTTTACCACAGTTGAGGTTTTGATGGAGGCTCCAGTACATGTTCACATTTGTATGAGCAGCCGAGACAAATAACATGCATTGCAGACAAAGATGTGATTCCAAATCACTCTGAATCAACATCAGCTGTCACAGGCATGGAGGCAGAACCACAGTCTCTTTGCAATTCTTTCTCCTTATGGCTGGGACTAATAGCACAAGAAGAAATTACATGATCCGGGATCCCTCTCCATCCTTCAACCACTTCAAGCAACTGCTTATATTACACAGACATAGAAACTTGTCTGGATTGAATGAAGTGCTTCTTTATACTATTGACTACCTGGAATGTTGAGGACAAATCAATTACAAGACATAACCTGGGGTAATGTAACTTTTTTGCCATGAGATTCTGTCCAGAATCTCTTAAAAAATAAAATAAAATTTAACAATTCTGCAAAACTGAATGAGGAGAAATTATTTTATAGTCCTTAACATAGCTCAAAAAATGGAGCATTCTGCTGGCCCTAAAGCTGCACCTTCTCACATCAGACGATGAACAGAATCAGCCCGTTACCGATAGCTTTGCAATTCCAGCTCATTAACGACTACTTGATTCATCCAGTTTCCTTCCCATTACAACACTTTCAGAAATAATATAAGAAAGTGAGGAAAAAAAGAGAGTATAAATATATTATCAAAATATTTGTTGGAAATCTGAAAGTGTTCAACAAGTCTCAATAACCAGGGGATGGAGGGAGACAACAGGCCAAAATACAACTACAGCATTTAATTTTCACTTTTTTTCCAATAAATAGGTCTGTTGCAGGTATTTATATTTTAAAGAAGCACAGTGTCACAATATCCCTGTATTATCCCTGCTAAAGCTTTTTTATTATCTCTATCTCTTTTCCTTCTAGTTTTGGGCAATGTTTAGGCCTCTCTGACACTAAAGACAGTTCAATTCATTAAGCTTAATTATAAGGGATTGGAGTGAGGAATTAGTTTATTGCTTAAGTGTACACAGTAATTATTACTGATGCTAAGAAGGATATTTAATCACTAAGAGGCTCCTTTTGCATTATTGCTGGTGGCACTGGCACCAGATTACCAAAATTTTGTCGTCAGGGCTCATCAGCATCACAGACATACAGGATTTTTTTCGTTCAGTTTCTTTCTAGATTTTTGCTTTCCATTTCTTTGTGGACCAACAGAGAGAAGGAGAAAGCTGGGCCGGCTTCCTCATTCCACTGTGGAAAATGAACAAACAGCAAGACACAATCTTAAGTCTCAAAATACAGCAGTTCGTCTCAGGAAATGCACATCATCTGAGATTCAGAGGCCAGAAGAGGTGATCACCATTTCCTTCATCTGACCAGCCACAGGCCTTACCTCTTAATTACCAGCAGTGTGCCCAGGTGGCCAAGAAGGCCAAAGGCATCCTGGCCTGTATTAGAAATAGTGTTGCAAGCAGGTCTAGGGAAGTGATCNATTTTGTCGTCAGGGCTCATCAGCATCACAGACATACAGGATTTTTTTCATTCAGTTTCTTTCTAGATTTTTGCTTTCCATTTCTTTGCGGACCAACAGAGAGAAGGAGAAAGCTGGGCCGGCTTCCTCATTCCACTGTGGAAAATGAACAAACAGCAAGACACAATCTTAAGTCTCAAAATACAGCAGTTCGTCTCAGGAAATGCACATCATCTGAGATTCAGAGGCCAGAAGAGGTGATCACCATTTCCTTCATCTGACCAGCCACAGGCCTTACCTCTTAATTACCAGCAGTGTGCCCAGGTGGCCAAGAAGGCCAAAGGCATCCTGGCCTGTATTAGAAATAGTGTTGCAAGCAGGTCTAGGGAAGTGATCATCCCCCTGTACTCGGCATTGGTGAGACCCCACCTCGAGTGCTGTGTTCAGTTTTGGGCACCTCAGCACAAGAAGGATGTTGAGGTGCTGGAGTGGGGGCAGAGGAGCAACCAAGCTGTTGAAAGGCCTGGAGAACAGGCCCTGTGAAGAGCAGCTGAGGGAACTGGGGTTGTTTAGTCTCAAGAAGAGGAGGCTGAGGGGAGACCCTATTGCTCTACAACTCTCTGAAAGGACGTTGTAGAGAGGCAGGTGTTGGTCTCTTCTCACAAGTCAATAATGACAGGACAAGAGGGAATGGCCTGGAGCTCCACCGGGGGAGGTTTAGGCGGGACATTAGAAAGGATTTTTTTCTCTGAAAGAGTTGTCCAGCTTTGGAACAGGCTGCCCAGGGAGGGAGTTGAGTCTCCATCCCTTGAAGGGTTTGAAGGACATAGACATGAAGTGCTTAGGGATATGAATAGAGTTAAATGTTGGACTGGATGATCCTATAGGTCTTTTCCAACCTAGGTGATACTGCGATAACAAGCTCATGATGCCTGTCAGATCCTTGGCAGCTACTTTCGAAAGTTTAGAGAGTTCCTCCATATGATAGTGAAGTTGTATTGGTGCTTAATTACCTTCCCTGCCAACACAACAGTATGTTCCTTATTCCTAGTTTCTGGATAGTTTTTTACTCTGCAGAAACAAGTGTAAAACTCAAATTAGAGGTTTTTTGCTATTGCCAAGCTTTCTTGCCTTCCATAGGTGGATGAATGAAATGGATCCATTCAACTAGTAAAATGGCTTCTATTGGGACAGTAAAATCAACATATCAACCAATACAGTGACCTGTAATTCCAGTGCTGAGTTGGACAACGCTCAAAGAAAAGACGAAGCCAAGGCATGGGGAGGGAAAAAATTTTGACAAAAGGGGAAGGAAATTTCAAGTAATTTGATAACCACTTGCAAATGATAAAAATTTGCACAGGTTCTGGTGACATGGAAATATGCTTGACTAATTATCTTCACTTGCCAATATTTATAGAAAAAGTATAAAGTATGTGCATAAAGTGTGTAGATTTTATATAAAACCACATACTTTGCTATAAAAATGCTCTCTTTGTCCCCCGCTTGAGAGTAAATGCGATAGCATCACCCAATCAAAGCAAGAAGCAAGAGCAGTTCAAGGGGAGAATTATTTTTATTGTAAATTTCCAGAGGGAATTAACCAATTTTCTGTATTATGATAGAATCAGCATATTGTAGATTGAACCTGTAGATAATGTCAAAGCAGAAGAGGCGCTTTCAGATTTGTGTGCCTGCTGAATCTCAAACATAAAAGGCTGCCGCACTTCTGTTTGCTCTGCAGTTTTCTCATCAATGTGCACATTATTGGACCTTACTGTGGCTGCAGTGAGTACTTCAGTCTGACTGATGAGAGAAGTGAAAATACCCCTTAGAACCTCACGCGATTCAGTACTTGGCAACAACTGCCCCTCCCGTTAGTATGTGTGTGATGGCGCAAGAACAGGAAAGAAATGAGATCATGGCCATATTCCAAGACTTTTTTTTTGAGCATGGGTACATGCCAAGCTGTTTAAAATAAAAATAATAATAATAAAAAGGTCTTTTATTATTATTGTTATCCTACAATCTAATCCTGAATATTATTACTTCATACAGAAAAAGAAGTTGGCAGGAAACTGACATGAAAATAAGGGCAATACAGAATAGCTAGGAAATGCAAGAGAGAGCTCATAACCTTCAAATACTGCTTTCTACATTCAATTAGCATATACATTTTAACGTGTCTCCTGCAACTTTCAGGAAAATGACACAGTGCCCTTCTGGATATATTTTATTGAAATCAGCAGATCTAGTGCTAGATATAATGAAATAAGCATTAAAGATGGTATTTTACTCTTTCGGTTTGAACTAATTTTTAGAAGAGCAGGTGTGAATGAATAGGAAAGAGAATGTTACTGACCTACTCAAGTAGCAAGCGCTTCTTCACATCTAAATCTAATACAGAAGTAAATTTGATAACACTGCAGAAATGGAATACCTCATACTTCCTTACTACAGTTCCCTGGATTTCTTACTGTTCTCCCTGGTTTTTAGGGAGCGGATGCAGCAGACCACTGCAGCTTCTAATCTTGAGGGCACTAACTATGACATACCCAATTTGGTAGAGCTGGAAATAGCATCCTCCGTTTTACATCTAGGAGACTTACGAAAAAGAGGCAGGGGGGAAAAAAATAATCAAGTAGCCCCAGCCTTGGGGTTAAGTACTCCCCCAAGACTCAGATGATACAGCCATCTAGAACCAGTTTCATCTTCCAGCTTCAGCTCTGGTATGACACACACTAGGAATGCTTTCGTAGTTAATCTTCCTTATGGAATACATCCACAATGATGCTTGAAAATTTTGTTCATGAATTATCCTGATCATTCAAAATGAAGCTGCACTTTCAACTTTTAGTCACTGCATGTTACTGCTCCTTTATTTGATAGCTAGATGCCTGTTACCATATTTCTCAAGCTTTCAAATAGGTATTGCTAAGACTGTGATCAGATCAATCTACTTTTTCTTTGAAGAAATAGACTACGTAACAAAGTATGCTTACAGTATGTTCAGGCTGCAGGATCTCAAATATCCTGCTTGCAGTTCTCTTCATTTTCCCACTACTTCTTAATCTAGAGACATGAAAATTAAAGATGTGTTCCAGCAGTGGTCGTAACAGCACCAAAGCAAAATATAAACATTGTACATTGCTCTTTATATAGTTGATTGAGTCTCTTGACTCATAATCACCTGAGGACATCATTCAATATCCCATTCATCACCCATCTTAGTGCCTAGCTCCTTTCTAGAGACTCAGTACCCTAGGACAGAGCCCCTCACACACACAGAGTGAGCATTCTTCATCTTTAACATGGTCATACTGTAATGCACATTGTTTGCAGTTTTTTAATAAGCTGCATGCCAACTGCAATCATTTTGACCTCTTCTTTATTATTTGATCCTCCTTTAGCCTTAATGTCATCTGTAGATCTTATCAGTAACGATTTTAGCTTTGCTTCGTGAAAATGTCACAGAGGTAGAGCCAAGGAGCAACCCATTCAAGTCCCTCCTGACACACAACTACAGCTACAAGGATTCTAGTTTTACAACTTCATTCT
>WEIS01065038.1:0-10203 GCA_013389965.1 Todus mexicanus
TTGGATGACAGCTCTCTTTAGATAATGTTTCAAAATGCAGACATTTTAGAATAGGGATTATCTACAGAAATCATTGTAGTTGGATTAGAAGATTTACAAAGGAAGAAAACTGGAGAGGAAGAAGCACATTAATCTATTATTTTCTTTTCAAATACGTTGCCACTATCATCAGTTTGGCGAACTGCTGTGGGTCACATCCTGAGTACAGAACTGTACTCCAAACACAGGTGCTATTAGAGAAGACAGGATGAAGTCTTCCGCATGATATACTTTCTTGTGGGTTTTCTTTTTTATTTCTCTCCCTGGTTTTAAATGGTGAATTTTCACTGATTTAAGAGAAAATGCTTCTGGTATACATCAAAAATAGAGCAGAGAATTGGAGTCTTGACTTACAATCCTCATATTAGCTCCCTAATCATTAGAAAATATGTTCTAAGTGAGAATGTCTAACATTTAGTTGTCTGCATGCCAGAAAAAAAGAGATATTCTGGTATGTACCAGACTGTATTACTATTTTTATTAATAACTTGAGACAGTTATCCAATTCAAACATTATGTGAAGTGTTCCCTTTTTTGTGTGCATTGTTCTTTCTTTCTCTCCTTTAGTTTTAAAATACTTTCTTGAAGAAGATTTTGCATAGTTTTGTTATGTTATATTAATGGAGTTAATGAAAAAAAAAAGTCAAGAATATAGTTTTCAATTGCTATGAACAAGTCATTAAAACTTGCTGCCTTAAATCATAGCTCTAAGTAATTTCTCTCAGCTAAACTCCTAATAAACAACCAGAAAGGAAGAGGAGAGAACCATGAATGCTCCACTTTTACACACTCAAACCATAAGAGTTATGACTGGACAGTCCTTACTTGAACACAATATTGATTACAGTGTCTGTTTTCACTGAAATTCTGCTCTTCACTGAAGAACTCATTTCCTTCCACGTTGACTCAGATGCAACGACCTCCAAGAAGTCCCTAAGAAGGGATGTATTTCCAATGTGAATGCACGGTATCTTGGGTAGCTGTGGATTTGGCTTCGTTTGCTCTTGACATAAATGTCAAACTGAAGCACCATCTCTTTTCTTGAATCTCAGGAACCAGGGGTCATATGGTCTGACAGTTGGCAGCCTGATTCACTGTCTCAGAAGTAGTTGTGGAGTGGTGGCTTTTATTCTTCTTTCTTTTTATACTGCTTCCTTCTTCCAACTTTTTTTCTTTAACTATATGGTATTTTGTCATTTGAAAACTGAATGACACATTAATTTCAAGCACTAATGGGAAACTTTCAACTTGAAATCTAGTCAATTGAAAGGAAGTTAAATGCAGTTTCTGCCAGTGCATTTACCTTGAGACATCCTGCCAGTGTTCCATTTTTGCATTCACATTTTCCTATCTTCAAGCCTTATTTCTTTTTCCCTACTGCTGTGTGAAAGACAAAGTCACTGGAGGATGATAGTGACAGAATGAGTGACTATACAAAAGGTGCTCACAGAACTCTCTCTATGCCATAAAGAGCAAGTTGAAAATTTTGCACATTTTTTCTTCTCCAGGGGAACTTCACAAAACATGCAAATAGACTTTTTTTCTAAGAACACTCGCTGTTCTTGAAGACATTTGTTATAAAATTTAAGTCAAACTTTTTTTAAAAAAAAAAAAAAAAAACCTGTAAAAACACAGTTGTAACAGAAAATATCTGATCAGCATTGGTACAAAACGTCCTTGCCAAGTGTATGGATGAGAGAAAGGCAGAATTTCTAATCTCTTCCAAAACCTGGCAGTAAAAGGCATTGCTTGTTATAATAGTGACTAAAACATTTTTGGAATTAAGTATAATTTTTATATTAACAACATCCCTTTAATTAATTAAGCATAACATAGTACCTCTGGCTGCATAGTGCTGGCTGCAGCTGAAAGCAAATGAGTTCCTACCATCTGAGATATATTCATGCTATTTACATAGTTTTAAAATCACGAAATTTTCTGCAGTTTTCAGTGTAGAGAATTCAGGAACCATCACCCCGGGACTAACCTAAAGTTCACTGCAGATTAATACCTCTCTTTGGGGATTCATTTCACCCAAAGTTCATACACTACCCACAGACATGAAGGGTTTTTCTTGTCTATTTTAACTTGATTTCCAATGTGGTCATAAATTTGCCTTTTTGCAAATATGAGGGAATACTGCAGAGGTAGTCAATAGCTATCGTATTTATCATAGGTAATGGAACAAAATTTATATATCCTAGGACAACTAAGACCTATGGTTTATTTTAGTTTTTGTTAATTTTAGTACACAGTGTCTACAGACTACAAGCAGAACTTTCACTGCCTTGGACACTTCCTAGCAAGTTGAACTTGCCCTCTCCAGCTCTCTGCTCTTTTAACACTGACCTATGCAAATTAAGAGGTATCTGTTTAACTCTTTAAGTGTAACCAGAACTCTTCTCCTTTTCTCAGATTTTTCTGAACTCAGATTGAGGTGATCTGGCCCACAATAAAACACAGTTCCTTTCTAGGGTTTGTCTTCTCATCTAGAATCGATACAGAGATGGTAGTGCCATGGATCACTTGCCAGTTTAAGCCCCAAAGCATTAGAAGACTGCATCTATGAAGAGAAAATAAGTTAACAGAAAGAAGTGCATTTGCATAAGTCAGTAATGACATCAATCCTAAAGCTAGTGAACTCAAGATGTACTGCAATGCAATCAGTAATTCTTGTAGTTTATGCACTTTTTTTGTTGTTTTGTTTCTATTTCAGACACATCAGGAATTCTGTCCTCCCTCATTTTCCCTCTGAGAATGAAGAGAACATGCTGACTTTAACTACAAAGACTCAGATCATATGCAATTTGCTTGTCAACAAGGATGCCCTCCAACTAACAAGTACTCTAACGTATTTGGGTGATTCATCCCTCACATAACAATAAACATCTAATGTAGAAAGATCTGGGGAATTTAGGTAGCTTTATTTTCACTAGCTTACAGATAGATTTTTTGTTGCTTTGGCTTTCTTGCTTTTTAAATATATAGAGCCACTACTTACCATATATTAGCAGATATCTCATTATCAAAGCTTTACTAGCTCAGGGCAATGATACTGTGTTTTTGCTTTATAATCTAGATTCCTCTGACAATGAGCATAGGTAAGAATAGCTGATTCTTACCTTCCATATTTTTTTCAACTGTAGTAGACTCTGAAAATGGAAATTTTTGTCAGGTCAAAATTTGTGTTGATTTATGTGACATTACTTATGAGCAACTTAAATATAGAATGGATTTTGCAGGACAAGTGGCTGAAGTAGGTGACTAAATAAAGGAGCTGACATTAAGGAAGGGCATAAATCTGTCTCACTGGATCACATCAATAGGCAATGTGTTTTGTGTCAGGAGGTGGTGAAAAAATGGGAGAAATGTTGCAAAACTTAGACAGCAACTATCTTCCTAAAGACAGGAGCAATGTACACCACAAGCTATAAAAGTTTTGGACATTGTCAGCTCTTCTAATGTGAGAAAATTATCATTTTTTGTCCACAATTGTCTTTTGTCAACTACCTTTTAAAATACTGGGATTTTTTTAAAGCTAATAAGACAAATTCCATCAGACACAAAGGAAAAGTTCATGAAATTAAACATTTGAATGCTTCATAACATTCCTTTTTCCATTTATTTTTATGGATTGAACATCATTAGAGATATGATCTTTTTCCTGAAAGTCTGTCTAAGTTTTCACTAACGAGGCCAAACTTGATCTCTGGGCAATTTCAAGTCATCAGCCATATTGTATTAGACTCTGTCACATCATTCACAAGCCATTGTGTCTTCTACTTTGTGTCAGTCTTCCAAAAAAAGACGAAAAAAGCCACATGAGAGAGACATGCCAGAGACTGCAGGGCTGCAGAGGAGAGAGAGAGATAGTTCAAAAATGAGAGCAACCATAAAGTTCCTACTGCTTGTATGAAAGTGTTCTGTAAGTGCAGAATACTGTACTATATTTTTTCATTTAAAGTGTCTCCTATGATAAAAATGACCTGGTTGTTATTCTCCTGCAGACACAGAAGCCCAGCAGTACAAATTTCACTGCTGGTACAGAGTCTGTGTTTGTGATGCCATGTATGGAATTAAACTGAACAGTTAAATCAGTCAAAAGGTTCATGTTGACTTCTGTCTCGTGCTATTTCCAAATGACAAATAAAGAAAAACTTACCAGCTTTAGCCTATTTCCAATGCAAGTCATTATTTTTATGCTATTCATGTGTTTCTATGATCTGTCGATTCTGTAGCCTCTGGAACAATCTTTCATTTATACTCTAAATTCACTGCTGGAGGCTCAGGAGCACTTAGAGCAATGAAGATTATAGATTAACAAATGATATCATTTTAATGTTGTTTTGATTTTAATCCAAATTATGGAGTTTGTGTCAGTCTCAAGTCTCCTTGAGGAGACATAATTAATATGAAAAATGCTAGTCCAGTTTCAGTCTCCCTAGGATTTCTAATTGAAAAGCTGACTCATGGACTACACTGGTGCATTTACAGTAAGACGAATCAAGAGTAATTCAATTCGTACTGATTTACATACTTCTAGTTTACAATGGTGTAAGTGAGAGCAAAAATTTGCCCAGATCCCTAATGTACTTCGATTTATGTAAGCCACGCTTTTTCTAAGTCACTTTAGTAATAGGGTATTGCAACAGCACGATTTTCCTACAAAAGCCCTAAATGTTCTTAAATTGACTTTGAGAAGTGTTTCTAAAATAAAGAGGAAAGAATACACCATTCTGAATTCAGTGGTGCTTTAGTTAGCATTTACAAGTGCACTGCCAGTGATCATGCAGGAGATGTCACGTGTTGATGCCTTGGCTTTTTTAGCACTAAGGGCTTTCATCAGCAGATCTGCTGCCTGTTTGCCCATAGCAGCTCTACATCCTTTCACCCAAGCTGCCATAGTAGTGCTGTCCCAGAGCTTCTGTGGCGTATTTTCCCCTTGTTGTTCCCATGACATTTTTCTACTGACACTTTCCTGTTTCTGTGTGTTCTCATGGCCTTGTGTCTGCAGACAATGATGTTGCTGTTATGCAAAGCATTTGCCACCAGTGTGAGAATCATCCCTTCTTTACTTCCTTATACTTCCCTTTGGTTGTAGCTTTTAAGCTACCTTAGAGACCTTGATAACACAGAAGCAGAAAGCTTAGCCGTCATTCAGCATATAGCCCCTGTTGCTGATCAAAATGTGCTTCAGTTGGCTGAACATGAGTCAGCAGTGTGCTCAGGGGGCACAGAAGGCCAACGGTATCTTGGCCTGCATCAGGACTGGTGTGGCCAGCAGGACTAGGGATGGAATTCTGCCCCTGGACTCAGCACTGGTGAGGTCTCACCTCAAGCGCTGTGTGCAGGTCTCGGCCCCTCACTNGTACCATGAGCAGGAGCAACCAATGAAGGGCTTGAGCAGGTCCTGGTGAAAACTATACTGTTAATATGGCAAAATATTATGGGGATACCCACTGCACTGGATGGGAACTCAGGGGAGGATGGTCATCTGGGGACTCCCGCTGTTTGTCCTCCTTTCCCTCTTCCTCTCCTCTTTAGATTTTTTATTTTCTTTAGAAGATGTCAACCTCAGAGGTGATGAATGACACCAGGTGCAGAGCCTCCTAATAAATCTTCACGAGTGTGAACTTGTCTCAACCTAGTTTGTGCACCAAAGGCACTATAAAGCATAAAAGATTGGAAATAATAGCCTGCCCAGTAAGATCATGGTTATACTACACAAGACAGAAGTGCCTGGGACTGTTTCCTAGCCTTGAGGTCAATTACAAGCAGTGATCGATATCTACGTAGCTTCTTCCACCTGATCATCATGACTGCATCTGTTCTTCCTGCTGGGAACAGCCCTGTGTGAGCTAACAGTGACTCAGACACCCGGGAGTCCCTTAGACAGTACTTCATCTCACTGTGCAGTGGGCATTGAGAACTTGCTTCAGACCTACATACATGCACCTAATGCCAGCCAAGTTGCCTGTAGAGTCTGCGACATCCTAATGGGGTGGGCAGAGATCCCAGAGGGCTTGTGTAAGACATCATCCTGGGCCAGGAAGGACATTTCAAGGCTTCTCAAATGACACCTGATACTGACACATGAGCAATAATAGTACTGAGCACTTGTAGCTGATCAAGAGTAATTCTCTGGGTTTTACTCTGTGTTCTTTAGATCTCCAGTGACTGTACTGGGAGCTTAGAAACCTGTGGTGTGACTCAGTTACCAAAATAGGCAACCAGTGTCAGGCTAGCTTTGTTGTGGGGCATCCAAAAGATCTCCAGAGATGTGACACATGCCATCAAGGAAAAGAGGTTTGAAGCAGAAGAGGAAACGCAATCAGCAGTTAAATGACACTAGACTTCTCTGTTTAGGTAACTAAACATTAAAGTGCATGGACCAACACTTAACTTGAAGTGCCTTATTCTTGATTTGAATCTTGCCCTTGGGCACTACGATGAGTGACTGCAAAAGCCTTTAGAAATAGTAAATGCTTTCTGGCATTCTGCATGATAAGACACTACTCTGCATGAGAAATATTAGTATAAATGGTCTCTACATTCAAACAAAACAGAGAAGCTCTACATTCATTAACAAACTGAAGTTAGATGAAGCCTGGCTATGACTGTAATATTCACTGTAATATTTCGTACTATGTACTAACTTCACACCATGAGCACATAAAGATACGGCAGTCTAAGTAAACAAAACAGCAAAAGCTTTTTAACAAGTCTTTATCTTTTACTAATTCTTGATAGTTTGTTGCATTAAGCTTTGCTGAAGAGTTAAAATAATCTTCTTCATATTAGAACTCATACCTAGGACTATTTATTGCACACCTTAAAAACCTGACCTTGTAGTTGATAGCAGGTCAATAATTTTATTTATTTATTTTTCCCCAGAATACTCTAATAGCTTTATACTAGGAGTAAACTAAACACATACATACCCTGCTTTCACCACACTTTTTATTTGCCAACAGGGACATCAGAACATTTTTATTGTGTTCTCATATGCAACGTTGTTGAAAGAGATTGAAAGATGAAGGAAGAGGAGATCATGAGAAATGAGGAGGATTATAAAAGACTTAGAAATAAGCTTCAATCTCATTGATACAGGTCCTATGTTGTTTGACTTTAAGGAAGTTTTAAACCCCTATCTTAAGGATCCTTGTCATTGTAAAATGAACTGATGCTACAATGATTCAATACTGTACGTGACGTTCTTGAGCTTGAGTGCTCTGCATTCATTGTCTGTGTTGTGCAGGGTTGAGAGAAAATAGGCAGCTGCTGAGAGACCAGTATCTTCTTGGAAGTGTCCTGGTGAAAGTTTTCCCAACTCTTTTTTTGAGCTTTGAGCAAAATAAACCTCGAAACAGTAGAGTGGGAAATGAAGAAGTTGGAAATATAACGAGTTAGAAGCAATGAATGTGAAACAGAGTAAACAGAAGCTTGAAGAAGTCATTGATAATGAGATGAATGGAAGGTATGCAAGTTCTGAAAATCACTCTTCACCCTAGGAAACTCACAGGGTAATTTCACGCTAAGGATGTTGTTATGCTGTTAATTTTTTGGAAGGTATGCCTAGCTATGCTTAGTGCACCTCCAGAGCTCTTCTCAGGACTATGGTACTTTACAGTTCTGCTTCAGCTCCCTATTCTCAAATCAGAGTCACATCAGTAGATTAGTTTCATTCCCATTCCCATTTCATTTCCCTTGGCACCCTTTGGTGAACTCCAGTGATTATGAGGATAAGGGATTATTTACATGCTCTGGATCCAGGCAGAGATCAGGCTTTGCAAACATTTATTTTATGGTCTGCAAATTCATTGCCTTTTGTGACTTGCATTAACCCAAGCAGTGATTAGCAGTCATATTATTAACCTATTATATAACCTATTATATAGATAATATCAGCCTGGAAAGTGCCTAAAAGCTTCAGGCTCATTCAGTAGAGGTTTTTGGTGGGCTTTTTTGTTTTTGTTTTTGTGTGGTTTTTTTTCCTTTAGTAACACGTTAAAGGTGTTTACAGGATTTTAAGAATCTCAACAGAATCAATAAAAAAATTTGCTGATTATTCCAAAATTTTGGTGATTGTTTACTAAAGTAAAGGTAAATATTTCCATTTACTGTTTCTTTTGGATTTGTAAAAATGATCATTTTATACTGAAAGCTGCAGCAGTTAGGGAGTTACTTTTAATTAGGCAGATAGGTTAGGAAGCAGGTAAATAGGGAAATCTAGCAAGGAGCACAGTGAACTTCTACTTATACTGTACAAGATTCTGTCTTGGTATTAATGGATTATGGTCTTGTTTAATCTTTTCTGACACATACAAAAATTTGCTGAGAAATCATGTTATTACAAGCCACAATCTGTTCTGGGAAATAAAATTTTGAGTCTGAATCAGAGTATTTTCTCATATCCATGACCTATTCCAGAGAACAAGCAAGTTTGTGAACCATCTATAACCTGTTCTTAATAGCAAATATTATCAGCTGATCATTTTGACAGAGTATGAGAAATATAAACAAACGGTTCAAAATGGGTCAGAAATGGAATAAAAGATTCTGTGTCTCTCTCTTTTCTCCCCATTTTCATTATTTGATTTTTTATAACAGCTTTGTTTGCTTTAAAAAATACAGAAGGAAACTGTGGAGGAAGGACTCTTGAAAATGTCATCCATGTTTTGAAAAGGGGAAACTTTACATTTTCATTTTCAAAATCCCAGCTTTAAAAGAAACATATTCTGCTGGGTAAGGCAGAAAATGTTAAAAGCAGACAAAAGAAATAACCTTAAACATTACCAAGTTCAAGTTTGCATTTGAACCTGTGCCTCGGGCTTTTATTTTATGTTTAGTACCTTTTCCTGTGTCTAATTGTTCCAAAGAAGAATCGATGAAAGCTAAAGAAAGAGACCCTTAAATGGTGAAAATAAATAAATACATAAGAACCTACTTGTGGTTATATCTACCAGTTAAATAGATCCCTGTCTGTGAAGCTCATTTGTTGAGAACTCCTGAAGAAACAAGATGTTTCACATTCAGAATGTTCTCAGGGGTTGCTGATGGGGTATCATCAATGAGAGTTTACTGCTCCTGAACAATTTGTCCTTCACTCCACTTGCATTTTCTCTCCAACCCTCCATATACATGCACAGAATGATCTCAGTAGATTGGAGCAAGTTGTGCAAAGAGAATAGTCTTGCTCCTTTACCACATTTCTACCCTATCTCTGGAGGCAAATTAGCCATGCATCATCCATGAAGAGGTTCTGTTGCTGCTGCAGAAGAACACTTAAAACATATTTTGGAACTCAATCTATTGGGGGCACCTATGTTTTCATACAGTATGTATGAGGCAATAAACTCTTACGTCTTCAAGGTGAATCAGAAATCCTGATTTATATTCCTCATCCTGCAGCTACTTTTCCGCTTTTGAGTAAGTTTTGGTTTTGCTTATCTCTCCATAAAATGGATTATGACAGGAATTTCTTGTCATCAAGGCATGTTATGTGACTAATTAACTTATATTTGTAATGTAGTTTTATGGCACTTCTATGAAAAGCCTTACATTGCT
This sequence comes from Todus mexicanus, assembly GCA_013389965.1. Lineage (NCBI taxonomy): Eukaryota > Metazoa > Chordata > Aves > Coraciiformes > Todidae > Todus > Todus mexicanus. Next base: position 9,607 of record WEIS01065038.1, read on the forward strand.
GTTGTAATGAGTTCACTCTCTTCCTATCAACTGCGAATGAAGCAATGGCTGGTTTAATACTGAAACATAATTCTACTCTTAATTATAGGCTAGATTATTATCACTCTCAACCCAGCTTGAAGGTACTCTCTTCTTTGCAATATCCATTTCTCAGGTTTGTGCTGTTAGGTTCAGCTAATTTATTTTTGTAATTGGAAAGGAAGTAAGCTTGAGGAGGCATCACTGTGCTTCATCTTGCCCATCAGGACTGAATAGCTTGTGGTCATTTGAAAGTGCTAAGTATCTTGGACTGCAGTGTAAAATGTAAATTGCTGTGCACTGAAAATGCAGCAGCTGTTAGTAAGAATGAAGAACAGGAAGGAAAGGCAGGTGAGCCTCAACTGAAATGCTGTGCTTGGTGCCACGAGTCTCGCAAACAGGGCACAAATCCTTTTCTGACTCTAGTATTTGCAACACCCTATTACTTTGGTACTATTTAGAAGTTAATTTCAGGGCCCACCAGCTCTTTTGGCTCAATAATATTTCTGCGGAAAGTATTCAGGCATTATGTGACTGGTTGCAAGGGAGATTATAAAAAATCAGAGAACTGTAATAATC
>WEIS01065040.1:0-12388 GCA_013389965.1 Todus mexicanus
TGGAATTAGCTCAATTATTAAAATCTCCCAGCTCTGCCTGGCTGATGAACGCATGCCCCGATTCCACAGCAGGACTTTGGCACTGGACCAGTTGCTCCGTTGCCCGGTCAGGGCTGTGCAGCGCGGAGGGTCCCCAGTGCTCCCAGTTAAACCCTTCCAGTGGTCACTGCTGGGAAGTGTGCAGGAGCTGAGCCCTGGAAAGGCAGCGCCGGCTCCGCTCTCCTTGCACCGTGGCGTTTCCAGTGGGAAATGGCTCCATCACTCCCAATCCTACCCAGCTCGTTTTGAATTGGGAATGACTCTGAACTGCCTTCCTCTGCATTTTCTACCTTCTAACGAGCCACCTTTGATGCTGTGTTGATCAATTACCTGCGGAAAGGCAGAGCTTTGTTGCCCCAGATAGTAACAGGGGCACTCAGGGGTCCCTGAGAGGACTCTGCAGGCCCTGCCGAGGTGGGAGCCTCACGGCTACAGCCCGGTGGCCCTGGCAAGTTGTTCTTTACCAGATCCCAGGGTTTGGTGGTGCCAAGAGGAGCAACCTCGGCTGTGATATTTGAGGGACAAAGCTCCGAGCTCGGCCCGGGCAGCGACTCGGGGCCTGGTCCTCACCTGGTCTCCGGGGACGTGCTCAGAAATGTGAGTTGCACAAAACAGTCGAAATGAGGAGGTAGGGAATTAAATATGCTTATTAGAGCTAAAAATAGCAGCTCTGTTCTTTGGTGATGCATGAAAAAAGCCCCTTGTACCAGAAAAATACTTTGGGCCTCTGCCAGGCAACAGATGCAAAGGAACCTTTCTCAGGCTCGCTGGAGGAGCTGCTGGTGCTGCCTCTGAACCTCGGAGGCCTATTTTTAGCAGCGGATCAATGCCGGCTTTGCGAAGGGAAGGCGGGCTGGGCAACCAGCCTGGCAGGTGTGAAGGAGCCTGCCTTAAATATTAATTTCTCTTAGACAAAGAGCCGTTCCGTCTCTGTCGCTCAGGCGGCGCGGACGGAGAATCCACGTGGGCTCCGGAGGGCGGTGGGGACACCTCGCTGGCCTGGCAGTGCTAAGGCACGGCCGCCTGTGAGGGGTTCCCCCTTGTCCAGCGAGCAACAAGCAGAACGTTCACTGAGTCGTGATGGGTCTGTGGATTAGGGGAGGTGTGGGTGGGCACGGCCTGGGCTGAGCAGGGCGTTGGGTATGAAGCCGCTGTCTGAGGACCTCAGTCCAAAGCGTTTGGCAAGCTGGTGTTAATTCACCTTGGCAATTAACCTTTGTTCTTGCTCTGCTGGCCACTACTACCATCCTCGTACTTGGCGTGGGGAAACTGAGGCAGGCGAGGATGACTCGTCCCTTCTTTGCCCTCCAAAGAGTAGCAGAGACAACATTATCTTAGCTACCACTCCAGACATTCAGCTCCCATTGCTCCAAAGTCTCGTGTCCTTCCGAGAAGCTACAAGGCTGCTCTTTTCCCGGTAGCTGCTTTCCTTCAGATGCGGCTCCGAATCCGCTTCTGCCTGTGCAGAGGGAGCTGGAATCTTGGCAGAGACAAACCAGCTCCGTTCCCCTGGGTAGAAGGTGCAATGCTGCACCCCTGTGGGAACCAAGAGCCTTGGACACCAAACCCGGGATCTCTGGGTGGATGTGCCGGACCTTTCTGCGAGCTACAGCATCCCCATCTGTGGCTACGTGTGGCCAAGGCAACAAAAGAAGGGGAGAAAAGGAGGCCCTGGGCAGTCGTGTGAGACTTTCTCAGCCCCCCGGAAGCGTTGGTGATGCAATGCCCCGTCACAAGGAGTGGAGACAACTGAGATTTCTCCAGCTCCCAGGGATCCTGGAGTTGTGTTTTGCAGAGAGGAGCAGTCAGCATTGTCACTTGTCTCGGGCAGGTTAATCCTCTAAACTTGAAATGCGTCTCATCTGGAAGTTAGATATATTTGATCATACAAGGAGGGGAGGGAGGGAGGAATTAAACAGGAGCCTCGTGCAAATAGGAAATTATGCAAATCACCTTCTAGCTGAGACTGACAAAGTTTGTGGTTGCTATTTCATCTCACATCGCCCGAATGCAGATCCTAAGGTAATCCGCTAAACGTGAGCCAGCCTGGCACACGCGATCACATCTGGCCGGGTCCCCTGGTCCCCTGAGCTGCAGGGTCTGAGCCTCGCTCCTGCTCCAGCGCTTGGCTTTCAGCAGCAGCAGCCTCCATGCCGCTTGCTTCCCTCCCATATTAGCCACCTTTTGACAACATTATCCATCCCTTTGGATAGTTTCCTGACCTGTCCTCCTGCTCGCTGCCTGGGAGGGGAGAGCTGCTCGGCGCTGCAGAGAGTTTGCACAATGCTTCTCAGAGACCATCGGCCGCCTCGACAGGGGCCCTTTGATTTACTTGCGTTGGCTTTATGGAAATGTGTCCTCTGAGCTCCCTTTTGCACCGGTGGTTTTTCAGGAAGATCTTTCTCGTAGCCGCAGCTGAGCTGGCAGCACAATTCTGCATGTGCAGGAGTGAGCCCGGGGACCTTTAGCACAGAATTAGCAACGGCTCGAGATGCTGGCAGGCTGGCCTGGAATTAATAGGGGTGGCCGCACGAGTGTCCTCTCGTTATTAGACTGAGTGAGTCATATTTCCCCCTCCCCCCCAATAAATTATTACATGTGCTCGAGAAAGGGTTTCCTGGGTAATAAAAACTCAGCTGTATTTTCTCAGCAGATGTAATAAAATGAGAACTTGATCAAGTTCTGGAGCAGCATGCAGGAGGCAATCCATCACCCGCGAGGAGCTCCAGCTCCCCGGTGCACGGCGGCGGGCGATGCTGTCGCTGCCTCCCCACGAACCAGCGATTTCTGACCTGTGTAAAAGGGCTCGAGCCCAGCTCCTCGCGCGCTGATTTAATGCTGCTGCGGCTTTGCTGAAGTGCAGGGTGATTTATGCTTTCTGGGAAAAGAATGTGCATTTAATGAGACGGTTTAAAACCTCACAGCTACCAGATTGGAGCAGTCACCCCGTGTCTTTCCCAGGTGTCCCTCATGCGTACCTGTAACGCATTAGCCCGTTCCTTGCCGTGCTCGTATTTAAACAAGGACTTGCCCTTGTGCTCCACCTCCTGCACTGACATCTTGCTGGAGCCGTCCTGCTGCACCCCTGCTTCTCCCTCTGTAGAAGGAAAGTCATCTTCGTCAGTCGTCGTATTAATTTTTAAAGATCTAAATCTGAAGACTAAGAAATATTCTCGAGTGTCTGGCCCCGCTGCTTCCTTCTGCCTTTGCGTTATTAAATATGTTAGGGAGGAAACCTCAGCCCTGGCTTCTCCTGCTGCCCAGCTCTTGTTTGTGTTGGTTTGTTTTCAGATATATTCTTTTTTTTCCTCCCCTCGCTGCCATTGTGAAAATAGCAAGTGCCTGAGAGAGGAAAACCAAACACGCTCCTGGTGTTTGACTCTGCTGTTTATCTTGCGCTTTAATCTCTTTGCGGAGAGCGCACGTGGACGGGCTCTCGATTTCCCTCCCGCCAGCGTTTGCCAGCTCCTCGCGGCACCAGCGCCTTTCCGCGTTACGCTCGCAGGGTCTCATTTCCGAACTGGAAGCGGCTGAAGGCGTCAGCCCACGCTGCTGACGCTGGACACGGAGCTGATACAGCCCGGGGCTGGAGGAGCAGGGATGGTGCACCAAGAGCAGCTCTCTGAGCCCCGGTGCATCGTCAGCAGTCCCGACCTTGCACCCCGCTGCAGACGCGGGCGACGTCTCCTGCCCTGCGCTCTCTGTTATTGCTGTTATTTATTGATGGTGTTCAGGTCCGAGGCTCAGCTGGCAGCGGGAGCTGCGGCTGCCTGGGCTGGGGGCATCACTCCAAGGTCAGATGAAGAGTGAGCGTTGCAGATCATCTACGTTGGCAATTTTACAATAAACGGCTGCTGGAATCCTTCCCTGCCAAAGGCAGAGCCCGTGAATGTCAGAGGTGTCTGAAAGTCAATAACCGGAGGTGCATCTGCTCGAGGCCTTCCTTGGGAACGGGGAGTGGAGGGGGAGAAATGTCAGATGACCAGCTCTGCTCTCGCTTCCCCACGCCCGTGTCGGAATAACCCCCAAGTGCTCTCATCTGGAGAGCTGAAGCTGGGACAGCTGGAGCTGGCAGAGGGCTCTGTACAAAAGGGGTGGAAAAAAAACCCCTCCTGTGAAAACCTGCATCACGCTTTGTGCCTTGTCGAAATGCTGAGTGCGAGAGGGAGTCACACCTCTTCTGCCTGAGCAGGAGCCTCCAGCAGCCAGTCCGGCTGCAGGTGAAACACCCCCAGCAAAGCTGCTTTGCCTGCTCTGATGCTGGGGCCGGTGCACAGCTCCTTCCCGTGCCGGGCAGGGTCCTGCCGGGGCGAGCTGGGGTTCAGAGGAGTTGGGGCACCCGGGTGCCCCCACCTCGCTGCCCGCCCATCGCTCTCAAACCCGGTTATGCAGAGAAGGCACTTGAAGAGAGTAAACAGATAATTAGCAAATGCTATCGGAGCGTGGCGTGTGTGAGCAGCACAGGGCAGAAATGGAGCTTATGAGCAGCCTCCAGGACTCTGTGCGCTGTGGTTTAATCGGGTATGAAATCACATTGATCTCGGAGCTGCCTTCTGCAAGTTATTTGTAAGTGAAGTCCTAATACAGGCTGGGGCTCCTATTATTCCTCCTGACTTGCCTCGTTGCCTGTGGCCTTTAAAACGTTCCCTTCACATCTTCCTTCTCTTCTTCCTTTCCCAGCTCAGAATCGATCAAAGCAGGACCCGTGTTCTCGGTGACTTCTGCTCCTCTGTCAGAGCTGCGTTAGCGCTGCCTGACGTCTGTCACGTTCCTTGGAAAAACGGGAATATCTCCGAAGCTCTTGGGACAGAGGGAGGGGAGGGAGCCTGGCACCTTCAGCCGCTCAGAAATGCCCCGCGTTTGCTTTAACCTCTCTGGCCGGGGTCTGAGCTGGCCCCGCTCTGCCACCGAGCTCTCGGCGCCCCGCGGTGCACGCAGCCGCTCCGTGACTCAGGCCAGGGGCTGTTCTGTTGCAGGGTATTTTTGTTGTGCCTATATGTTAATGTTGTTTATAAGCTGAACCAGTAGCAGCAGTCTAGCCCTGGCCACCTCCGCGCCGACCGGGTGCTGAGGAGCAGCTCTGCAGCCCAGCACTGGGTCACGAGAGGCTGCCCGAGGAGCAGCCGGCACAGCCCTGGCTCACTGTTTTCTTTCTGCCCCATTGATCCCCATTAGGAAAGCCCTCGGTGCGCTGCTGCCCGCTGAGAGAAACCCTTCTCGGCACATTAATGTAACAGCAAAGCTGGCACACAAATAACCGGCGAAAGCCAAGAAATGCAGAGTCCGAGGGAGCTGCTTGAGGATTTTGCAGTCGCTGGCAGCCAGCACGGAGAGCTCAGGGGCTGGGGATGAGGCAAGGGCCAAATTTCTGTGGGCAGAGGACACTCCATGAACGTGAGGGTGGATAATCTGGATAATGACACCGGGATCTGAGTCACCCACGGGAGCAGCTTTGGAAAGCCTGGACTCCCGGCTTCGCCTGGGCTCTGGCAGGAATGTAGAGCTGAGCAAGATCCTGGGACTTGCACAGCACCAGCAGGGCTGGAGAAGGAGCAGGAAGACCCCCAAGCTCGTGTGCTCTTGCAAAGCTGAATCCAGCCTCTTCCCAGCACTATTCCTCTCCCGTGACAGCGCCTTCCCAAGGACTCATGTAGGGGAGGCTCGGGAAAACTGATTTCTGGAAGGAGCTGGAGGGAGGTCGAGATCTGTACTTGGTTTGTAAAGCCCCGAGTGTGACGTTTGCAGCAGATGTATAAATTGCACATCTCCAAGGGCAAGTCTGGGATGAACAGCACTTGCTGCTGGGAGGAGAGCTCTGAATCCTGAATTTGTTTCTTGTGGAGATGCAGCGAGGTGGCTTTTAAAGACGAATTTAAAGTCAGGCCACATATATCATTAAGGATGTGGGATTTTAAGAGGCTTTATTATTAATTAACATTTATATTACGGTAATGCCTAGGGAACCCTCAATGAAATCAGGGTCCCATTATGCTAGGGCTGAACAAACACGCCGTGCCGCGCGGGCCCTGCGCCAGCAGCGCACGAACCAGATCTGCTGAAAGGAGAGACAAACCGAGCCGGAGACGAGCAACACGACCTGGCCTGGGGCAGCTCCTCAGCAGCTGCCTCGAGTCAAACGCTGCCATGTCCTGTGCGATAGCTCTTATAATTTCTTCTGTTAATTCTTCTTTATTGCCCCCCCTTCCCCGTGCATTTGGAAGCACCGTCCTGTCTGCAGAGCTGTCCTGCTGCTGCTGGTGTGCCCCGAGCGAGGTGCCGGTGGCCACGCGTGGCCCTGAGGTGCCTGAGCCTCTGCCCTGGGCTGGGTTCATCCACTGCAGGTGAGCTTGTGACCTTCTTAGCCATGCGTGTGGCTGGTGCTTGGCAGCGCGGGAGCCCTGCTAGAAACGGGTGTGAATGTCACTGGAACATAAGGTTGCTGTTGTAGGCACCAGCTGCCCAGCCCCTCGATTTGATGGAAAAACCCAGCGAAGCGTGGGAACTGCTGGCTGCCGTCCTGCCGGGATGAGCCGCTGTGCCTGCAGCGCGACGGGGCTGGAGCACGAGCAGCTCCTACCCCGGGTGTTACTTTAGTTGGTTGCATCTCTACATAAACCAAGATTCGGGGTTAGCGTGTTTATTTTTCTCCGGTGATAGGTGTCCTGTGCTGTGGGATGATTAGCCAAGTGTCAGGATGCGCACAGCCCTTGTTCAGGCACTTTGTTAACTGCTATTTAAATCGAGATCGCGTTGCTCGTTTCAATGGGTTCAACCAAACCTCCCCATCCCAAACCTCTGCACGGTGCCGTGAGCCAGGAGAGCCAACCCGCGGTGCAGAGGGAGGGTTTCTCCTACTTGAAATGCAGGAGGAGATGCTCCGAGGCTTCAGACGGTAACGTAAAATAACAAATGAGTCCCTGTGAGAGAGAAACAAACCAAAGCCAACGGCTTCAGGGCACAGCGTGGCTCAGCCGGACGCAGCAGTGGTGCAGGTCCTCCCCCATCTGGTGTTTCCAGATGANTCCCAGCACCCCACGGCATCCCTGCGCCTCGCGATCGTTAAGTCAACTCGGAAGCCAACCCGGGTGTGCTCTGGAAAAAGCAATTGGTGAACAGCAGCAACCTTAATGTGACTGAGTCTGTTTGTTCATTAAGCTCAGCTCTATTCCTCGCTAGGATTATACAATCCGAGCGCTCTGGTGCTTACCTGGAGAAGCTGGTCATGTATTAAATGACTTTTAGAAACATCACTGGAAAAATACAAACGTGTTTTCTTGGCAGTGCTTGAGCAAACACACTGGTGCACGCTCAGCTGTCGCTACCCAGCTACCAGAACTAGAAAAGTTGTGTTCAATAGTTCCAAAACCACCTCCGTACAAAGCAGATTTACCGTGATTGAAAAATTATAATAAATAGAATTTGTTTTTTATATATATATGCCTGAGGTGTTTCATGGTGAAGGCAGGTCATAGGGGCACAGGAGAAACACAGCCCAGGAGCGATGGCGAGAAGAGATGCCCTGCAGAGAGAGATTGCTCACAAACTGACTGGGTGTGAATATTCAAATTAAGAAATAAGCTGAAAAAGAGACCCAATATTCACTGTCTGAAGTAACTAACCAGTGAGACAACGCTCCACAAAACAGAGGGAGAAACATTTTTTTTCTCCAGATAACTCAGTCAATTAACAAAATGCAGAATTGAATAACCTGTAAATATGGAATTGAATAACCTCTAAATATGGAATCGAATAACCTGTAAATATGGAATCAAATAACCTGTAATATGGAATTGAATAACCTCTAAATATGGAATCGAATAACCTGTAAATATGGAATCAAATAACCTGTAAGTGCAAAATGGAACAATCTGTAAATCCCGTATCTGCCCAGAAGGGGAGAACAGTAGAACGGCAGGAGATGCTCTTGCCCTCTGCTGTGGCTTCGCTGGCCTGAAGCACGCGCCTTGTACTGCTGGTCTGAAAAGTGTCATTTTTGGAGAAAGGGCTTAGAAATTGCTACCTTGGACACAACCGTGCTGTTATCTCTCGAGAGAAGGAAGTTTATCTTCCGTGAGCAAAACACGTCTATTCACGGAACCGTGCGGAGCTGGGGCTGTAATAACAGACTGGTGGAAAAACATGTAATTTGCCTTCATCTCATCAAGAAACCAGGGCAGAGTTAAAGCAATATATATTTATTTATTTATTTTTACCCAGTGCCAGTTGGAAAAACTGGAGCTTATCCTGTATTATTATTATCCGTCAGAGAAAGCAATTTCCCGACACGCGGCGCGTAGGGTGACTCACAGAAAGCGAGACCGTGAGCTGGCGTCGGGTGAGGCTGATTTCCAAGCGTATTTCTGGTTTCTGCTCCTTTCACGCCCTGGTCCGGTCAGAGCAGCGTTATGGGCTCTGCAGAAAGAGCCTGGCGTGGGAAATGAGGTGAGAAACGAACTCCTGGTTCTTACCAAAGCGCTCAGCCCCTGTCCGGAAAGTCACGCACCGAACCAGCAGCTCCTGAAGTGCCTTTTTCTTGGGAAATTAAGGGGTTGAGGAGAGCAAAGTGAAATTTCTTCTCGCTGCCAGGTGCTGGGAAGCAAAGGCTGCGGATGGACGGACAGGTATGAACACCTGTGATAGGTGTGTGCAAAGACAAGGAAGAAAATTCTATTTCCTTCCAGCAGGTGCTTCCACGTATCAGAAATAGCAGCAAAATTTCCTTTTCTGTGGAAAAAAAAAAAGTTATTAAATCAAAGTGGCGTGAAGGATGCAGCAAGGCCGCAAAGAATCAGCTTCCCAAAGGGGAAATCTCCCTCTTGTGTCATAAACCAGACATTTCGGTGTTACCCGTGGAGAAGCCATGGAAGCAACAAAACATAACAAGGAGGTTTCAGCATCTCTTCAGCATTCCGTGTGTTTAAAAGCAAACCACACCCCAGCGCTTCAAACCAAGGGCGCGTTTTTAAAAGCAAGGCAAGGCAGTAACTTCTACTTTAAAAAGCCCGACAAGTTTTAGGAAGCTATTTCACACGGCTCCAAAGTTTCAGGAGAGAAGGGGGAGGAAAACCCAAACCACTCAGTCAAACACAAGGTATTTTTATAGCGGCAAAATTTCTAGAATGAGCCTGTAGATCTTCTGCTAACGGGGGGAGCCTCCCGAGCTCCACGACCACGTGCTGGCACAAACACCGCTCAGCCGCGGGGATGGGCGCCCTACGATATCGGAGAAGAAAAACCATCTCACTCCCAGGGCGGCAGGGCTGGCTCCTCTGCCAGCTGGATTCTCGTTCCGACAGCGTCATCAACGTGATCGATGTGCTTCTCTCTAACTGCTTGTGTTTGTGCCTCCCCTCTCCCACCACCGTGTTCTCTCCTTTGCTGTTCGAAGCTTTGTTGGTTGTTGGTTTCTCCGGTTTGATGGGAGCTGCACCGTGGGGGCTGAGGGTGCCGGTACCCTGGGGGGCTCCCTGCAGAGCCCAGACCTCCCACTCCCACCCCTCGGACCCCCCAGCCACTCCCTGCTCTTGGTGAGCACAAGGGCTCGGCTGAGAAATGCTTTTTCTCTCCTCTGCACTAATGCGCTGGGTTCCAAGGCTGCGGTTGTTCAGTCCGCCCTCCCTCAGACCACCCTGGGCGCTGAGGACTCTCCGTCCCCGCCGCCGTTTGCTCTCCAGCTGCGCCGGGGCCATCGCCTGTCCTCACCCAGCCGCAGGACGCGGCCGCTTTCGCCGCCAGATGTTCCCCGATGCGCATCTGTGACCTTTCCGCGCTCGACTCATCATCGCCAGGCCATCCCCAGCCTCACGCGGAGCTCTCGCCACACAAAGGCCTCTTTTCTCCGGCGGCAGGAGCGTTGGCAGCGGCTCAGCGCGGACACGACGGGGTCGGCAGAGGTTACGGGGCAGAGTCGGTGCCAGCCTGGAGGCAACAGCCCCTGCCCGGCTCCGTCCAGACGCCAACAGCGAACACAAAGGCCGCCTTTGCTCACCCCAGAGACACGGGGGGGAGCCGCAGCCCCACAAACCGGCCACGGGCTGCAGGGGTCCCCAGCTCGCTACCCCCTAAGCTCTGCTGGGCAAAGGCCGCAGACCCCCCGTCCCCTGCCCCGAGCCGCCCCCGCGGGCGCTCGCCCTGCTTCGGGAGCCCCGGGAGCGTTTGGTTTCCAAAGGTTCTTTGTTGGCTTCTTCGAGCCAAGGCCAAAGCACAGGAGGGTCGAAGGCCAAGTCACGGTGGGTGACGGGACCCTCGCCCAGCCACGGCCTCACCACGAGGCTCTCGGGCTCTCCGAGAGGGACCCGAACGGCAACAGGGGAGGGTGAGACCGGAGAGTGGGGAAATAATCCCAGCCAGAGCAGGGAGATACCGGAACGGGCTGCCCGGGCAGGGGGAATCCCCAGCAGTGGCCGTGTTCAAAGGGCGTTTAGATGCGGGGCTGGGGGAGATGGTTTAGGGGGGAACTTCGCAGAGGTGGGGGTGCCAGCCGGTAATGNNNTGCTCTGCTACGGGGACACCGGCGGCGATCCCGGGGGGGCGTTACCGGGAGCTCGGTGCCCCCCGAGGCCTGGTCGGGCCGGGCCTGGCGAGAGGCGCCGCCGCGGGGCTCGGGCGGGATCCCCGGGGCGGGGCTACCCTTTGTTGGCGGGCACCGGGTGAACTCAGCCCGGCCCCGGCCCCGGTGCCCCCGGGCGGAGCTCGGTGCTGAGGCAGCTCCGTGCCCCGGGGGCCTGCGGGGGGCGGCGGGGCCTGGCTCGGCTGCCCCGGACCCGTTCGTGTGTGTCTCCCCCCGCCCCGGGGGGATCTGGAGGTTGGAGGCACCGGGACGTTGGTTGAATTTGGCTTCCCAGGCGCTGCCCTGGGAGCCCGGAGGTGTTGGAGGGACCTCGGCGATGCTTTGAAGGCGGATTTTGTGGATTGGCTTCACCCAGAGCGCTCCGAGAACCCTTGGGGTGAGGAGGGGCTGTGTTGGGGGGACCTGTCCCTCGGTGTCACCCAGTTCTGCAGGGCCCTGCCGCGGCGCCAGGTCGCGGTGCGCAGTTCTGAAGCGTGTGCCGCCTTCTTTATGGCATAAACCTATCGAGGCGTTGTTTTTAACAGCTCGAAAGATCCAGCAGCCTTCTTAAAAACTTGTCCGTCAGGAGTTTTCAAGCCGGTCGTTTGGGCTCTGAGGTGGCGCGACTGCCCGTGCAGCCTCCTGGAAAATATCATCAGTTCCTCGTCGGGCACCGGGAGAGAAAACACGAAGCTGGTTCGGGATGGTGGACACGGAGGCGCTCGTTGCGTTGGTGTAGCTGTAACCGGCTTCTGAAAGGAAATAACCCTCCCTCAGAGGGGAAAAGGAAGGACGAGCGACGTTCTTCACGATATTTTTTTATTAAAATAGTAGAAGCGTTTGAATCAAGTGCCAGCGGCGCGTCCTGGAGCTGCCCTGTCCGCGCCCCGGCTGCCCTGCGCTTCGTGCCCGCGGCGCCGCGACTCAAACCTTGGCCGGAGCCGGCGGGTGAAGTTGTCCTGGGCTGGCGGCGTTGGTTATCTCGGTGCGTGCTTCTATGCGAGCGAGCCCGAGCGAAACGTAACCTCTGCCGGTTTCATAATCGCCGTGGCGTGATTCAATGCGCGGAGTGGCGGCCGCCGCCTCGAAGCTTATCGGTCGTTCTGGAGTGGCACATGCCAGAGATAACTCGCCCTGGCGTGTGAGCCGCCGTGGTTTGTGCGTGTGCTTAAGCTGGCCCGGGTGTTTACTTTCGGTTAAATACTGGGAAATAACTTCCTAAAAATAAGAGTTTTGCCTTTTCAAGGGTAGGTGTGCATCTGCTGAGGGGGCTCGTTAATGGTCCCTAGCATAGCTAAAGGAAAGTTACCTCTAGGCAAGCAGCGAGTAATTATCTTTGTTTATGCCCCGGACTCTTCCTTATTGTCCAAAAATGGTGTTTTATCTCCGACTGAGGGAAAATGTTTATACCATCAGACTAAATAATGAGCTCCCTGCGGTCTGTGAGCTGTGTGGTTGGACTCGTGGGTGTGTTTCACCCAGTGTGAAGGGGTGATCTGTTCTGGGTGTCTCCAGAGCTTGGAACTCCCTCCCTTGGGTAAAGGGTTTGCGGTGTCGGGGCAGTTCCCCAGCAGGTGAGGACAGGTCGGGACTGTTTGCAGGGGGCAGAGCTGGGCAATGGCGTGGGGTTGGTGTGACCCGATATTGAAAGTGGGACGAGCGAAGGCTCAGGGACGTGTAACCGGGAGGCAGTTTCGGAGAGGTCAGCTCAGGACCCTGTGGTGCTGGAGGGCTGGGGAGGGATCCGCATTTGGACAGGGGAGGAGGATCTCGCGCGGCATCACAGTATCGCCTGGGTTG
>WEIS01065075.1:8417-22265 GCA_013389965.1 Todus mexicanus
CCTTTGTGTGATTTATCTTTACCTGATGAACCATTAAAGACTGAACCTGGCGTTTAAGAACTTGCATTCTGGCTGTAGTGACAACAGAGCGGACATCGGGCACCACGCTTTCGCTCAGGATCTCGCTGATGAGCCGATGGTTTCTTTGGAAACGAGCTGTGGCCGTGTGCTTCATAGAAAACCCATCGTCGTAATCTGAAACAAAAGTTTTAAGCTGTAACTGCTTTAATTCCACGAAATGAGCAGCATGTCTAATGACGCTGTACCCACATTACCACCAATTAAACAAAATAAAAGCCCTAACACCAGTTACTGCCTTGTCACAAGGTTCACACTAACAAATATAGAACATCAGACAACAGGAGGCTAGGCCAGCACTTCCCAAGTGTCTCAAATTTGGATTGACCTTGTTATTGAGCAGTATGAATGACCTCCCAGAATGAGGTCTTGTAGAAAAGTCCCAAAGTTGAATTTACTTTACATCAAGTTCTCCTAATGGAGATTACTCTCCAGCTCTTCAGTGGAATCTTAAGGAGAATCCAAACAGATCATGCCAGAAAAAAGATGATAATGAATTTAATGAAAGCCTGTCTCCTTTACTTCAAAGTGTTCTGTTCAATTTGTCATTGAGGTATCTGACTGAATGAAACAAAAAAAAGAGAAAAACAATGGGAAGACAAAAGGAGATTTGGAAGACGCTGAAGTATTAAGCAAATTGGTCCCCTTAAAGTTGTGCCTTTGTCCTCTTAATGAGATTCCTTTTATGCCAGCAGTTCCTGATGCCTGTGGCACTGGATCAGACAGAGGTAGTGTTTGTCACAGCAAAGAACCTGCTGCTTCTCCCCAGATGTGAGCAGATGCAGCTCAGGGCCTGGTGGAGCTGCGTCTGGTCACGCTNCGTGATAATGAAAATCAGCACTAAAGCTACCAAAGCAGAACGGAAGGCACGTTAAGCTTTCTGAAATGGCACGCTGGTGTTCTCCAGATCTGGCGTCTGTTTGTCCAGGCTGTCGGTCCTGCAACGAGACTGTCCCACCGGCCGCGCACACGAGCTCCTTTCTGCTTACCATCAGGATCTTCCGCTGGCTGTATGCTCATGTACGGTTCCCCTTTCTCCATGCGCGACTGCCTTTGCCGGCTTTCCTCCTCCAGCGCAGCCTCGGCGCGGCTTTTGGCGTTGATGTAGGCCAGGTAGGCAGGCGAGTTATGGTAGGCCTTCATGGACTCATTGTACTCTATCTGCAATGTGACCAATACCGTTTGATTGCACCACTGCACATCTCAGACTCGACATAACCCTGGTCTCCGTAACTTGCGCTGTAGTTACAGAGACAAAGCTATTTCGAACCATCTGGCTGACACCCAAGGGACCGTATTCTCTCGGGCTTTCTTTTTACAAATCAGAACTTCTTCCATAGTCAGTCATGTTTTAAAACCACTAGCTGGGCCTTCAGGTACCTTCCAGTTTGAGTACCTGAGAACTCTCACAATAGCTTTGGTTTTTGAGATTAAAAACCAAAAATCAAACCCCTCGGGACATGGCCTTTATGATCAGACGAACTCCAATAAGATAAAAAGAATGAGTTAACTTAAAATACTCTCAATTCTCTGGAGTTCTAACTAGATCTTTGACTCTGATTTCTTCTCTTCCCTTATTCCAGCATGTCATGAACCAGTTTTCCAGGCTTTGATCCATCCCTGCGCTGGGATGACACAGATTGCTGCAGCCAGACTACTGTCTCCTCCTGGTAACACGACTGCATCGCTATTTTCACCTTCTTTGAAGTATTTTTCCCTTCAAGTTGCTTTCTTTAGTCTCGCTTTTAAAATTTGCCAAGTCTAGATTTTGTACAGTGACTGGAGGTATTTCCAATGAAAAGTGAGAGATAACCTACAAAGTACCTAAATGTCTTGTTTTCCTTATGATCAGGACTGGAATCCTTCTACCTAGGCACTGTGAAAATATCAACAAGATATTAGGCCCCTGCCCCAAAGAGCTTACAATCTAAACAGCATTGCCAAGGTGAAAAATAAAAATTCCTTGATTACTTTTTTTTTTTTCTTTTCAGCTAAGAGCATCCGACTTTGACGTGCTTCTCTATTGGCTTGGAACAAACCCAGCTGAGATGTGACCAGGGTTATACGTAGCCTCGGATGCTGCCAAGCGTAAGCACAACGCAGCAGCTGGACCGTTTTCCCTTCGTACCTCAGGAGCACAGAAACAGTTTCGTGAGGTCCTCAACACTTACCAACCTAGACACGTGAGGTAGCTGACACCTTTTGTCATTAAGATCAATAAAAGCAAACGATAACCACCAGCAATCCCCAAAAGCAGTAGCATTTTTTTCTATCAGGAAACGGAACGCTCTGCCATGGCGCGGAGTCACACCAGGTTACACCGTGAACACCAAAGCCTACGTGACTGGAAGCCTTTTACGAACACGTTCATGGCAGTAGCGGCAGTTGCAGAGCACCAGTTTTGAAAGAGGATTTTGGTGTTGGGACAATCGTTTCAACACTGATGTTGTACAATCAAATCCATTCATTCAACAGTTAATATCGACACTCAATTATAAATACTTCATTTTGAATTAGGTCTAAAAACTGACCAGTCACAGTTGATGTAAAGTTACTTTAAAAAAAAATAAAAAAATCTAAGAGACGTGTCAGGACACACTTCCATTAAAGTTACATACAGGGGTCTCGCGAGTGCCTCAAGCACCACTGCATGGGTAAGATGAATTGTTCTTCTCAGACCAGTTCCTAGAAGAATCAGCTGTAATAAACATCCCAGATTTCTTCCATTTACCTTTTCAGCTTCATATTCATTCAAATACTCTTGCTTCTCTTCATCAGTGAGATCTCGCCACATTCCTCCAATAATCTTGCCAATTTCCCATAACTTCAAATCAGGATTGGACGCCTTCACTTGGTCCCAGACCTTAACAGAAACAGCTGGAGCTTTACTAATGATATCTAAATACTTCCAAATTAAACATTTTATATTGTCATCTCAGAGTTCTTTCTGGAATCATCATGAAAAACAGGATTAAGTTAGGAACGAGCCTGGCTAAACTATCTCGGTTATTTTCTGGGGCAGGAGGTCAGTAGGAAGCCATCTACTGAAACAGGCAATTGCTGAAATGGCTTTGGTTTCATCAGAACATTGCCTTTAACCCTCTTAATGCTCTTCTGAAATGCACATCGCTGCATCTCTGGGAAAAAAGAAAAATGCTACTGAGTAAACACATCCAGCAGTAGATTACGATAAAGAGCACTGAGCTTTTCAGATCAGAATGTAACATTGCAAAATATTTTTCAGTCTTGCTGATCAATTTGAGTTCCAACAAGGTCTGACTCCACCAAAAAAGTTTCTAACTTTACAGGGAAAAAACCAAAAAGACAACAGGAGAGCTGCCAGTCTTATTTCTTGCTGTGCCACTTGACTTTTTTTTTTTTGTTGATGTTTTTTTGCCTACGACAGTCATGCTGGTAAAGATACTTTACCAGAAGAGGAAGAAATTCCTTCTGGCTCACCCGCTTCAGCCAAGCTGCCATGCCCTCCCCATGCCCCATCAGGTTTCAGGCTCCACAGGAGCCTCTCTCCTACTTTCTGTCAAACAGTTCACAGAATAGCGAGGTAAACGTTGCCACGGGCTACGTTGGTGAAGGAGAACATGCAAAGTCCACTCATTGCTACTCTTCAGGCCAGCTACAGCACTGTACCAAGCCCAGTATACCGCAAGGAATACTTCCTTTATATAAAAAAGTTCTGTCAGTAAGTCACAGGAACTCCTGGACGTGGCAGGGTGGATCCTTGTCAGCAGACAGCGGCAGTAATTAGCATTCTAGAGAAAACTTTTCCCCCCAGAAATTGGCAACTGTGTGAACAGAGACTACCGCTGCCTTTATTCTGAAGGGCCAGCAATGCATCTGTACTTTACCATTCCCTTAAAAGAGCGTGAGGCTGTTAGAAGCGAGAGTTTAGGAGCTGAAACTAAGACAACGGCAATTAATTGTTAGCACGCAGGCCCGCTAGCTCTGCTCGTTACTTGTCTGACACCATATACCCACCTTCCGGCTGTACCTCATGTAGGGCATCAGGGGCTTGTCTGGGGGTTTGGGGGGCTTTGGAATGGTAATGCCCGAGGAAGCCTGGAAAAGAACCGAACAAAGCCGTTTGTTAACGTGATCGCCGGGCAGTTTCCATACACACTAGTTTTGGAAGACACTCATTCTTGTGCAGCTCACACAAACCAAGCACACCCCCACCAGGAGAAGCAAGCAACATCACCAAAGATTACCCAAACTGCCAACAGCTGCTAACTAGAGCAAGTCCTCACAGGAAGAGTTTTCCACTTTAAACTTGTCCTTTGATCTGCAAGTTCCTAGAGGAGTAACTAGATCGATCTTGAGAAGGGCTCCATGTTCTCAAAACCAGAATACACAGCTTAGAAATTTACCCGGGAACACCCATCCCAGCAGGCTGGTTTTCTCACTTCTGATGAGCAATTTATCTAACCTGTTTTGACAAATTTAATGTGGCTACTGCCCAGGTGAAAAAAAGGGGAAAGTTTAAGATCATTAAGCTAGAGACATATTTTCATTTTCAAATCATTTTAGCAACATCTCTGTCTGTGGTAATTTGGAGCCAATTAAACTACTCATTGTAAAAAGAAAGCAACCCCACACAACTCAGCTGTCAACGTGTGTGTTATTCGCCTCCTAATTACCCTGGAACATCCCTCTGGGCTCTGCTGACAGGAAGTTATTGCATCCCCTTGTGTCCTCTCAATCTACACAACACCCAACAGGGTTTTCTCCTGAGCAGTGCAGTAACATCACCTGCAGGTTGTGAAACCCTCCTCTCTTCAAGCGCAGACACCTGAGGAGTTCATTGCATTAGGTGGGAGCATTCTGATAAAAATGCAAAGCAGTTTCCAGGTTTTTCAGGACTGCGGCCACAGATAAGCAAATACTTGCACCCGGCCAAGGCAGCTCACGGTCAGGATTCAGCTTCCCAATTTTTCCGCTTGGTTATTTTTTGATTTGCTGAATTTATGGAGCTCCATGAAACAATGCATACAGAATTGTGTATAAATAATGTGCATGAGGCATATGCATTACCAAAATGTATACATAGATACACATACAGATGGACTGGAAAAACATTAACGGAAATTGTTTAATGCTTTTAAATTAACAGGAATTTAAAGACACCATACATATACCGGTATATGCATGGCAGAGAAGGCTGTGTATGCTTATGACATACAGAAACAATGGAAGTTCTCAGACAAAACCTAACTTCTTCCTGTGTAAGGAAAAAAAAGTATGTTCAGACAGTACATTCAGGCAAGTTCCAGCTTGTACGGGGCAGGTCTTTTCTGTAAACGTTTTAACAAACCAGTGGAACTTCATCTATGAAGTCTGAAAGGTTTATATAAGAGAGGCATAAAAAGGGCACACGTGGTTAAAAGCACCATATATTTGCTCCTTGAGAAATCTTTGTATCGTGTTCCAAACTAATCAGATGTTTTGAGGTAGAAGTTTTACATGAAAAACCTTAGTCTATGCCATGAAAAATGAATGTAACATCCATTTTCCACTAACAGGAGTACACAAGATCTGAAAGAATTATGTTTTACTATGATCACACTTCTGCTGAAAGAAATTTCTGAACTTGGGACTTGGCAGTTATCACCAGACTAAGACTGGGAAGAAAAATAAAGGCTCGCATCTCTCACATGGCTCGACTGTGATGCGACTATCAACGCTCTTCAGTCCACAAAGCGTTCTTCCTTATTTTTGTGGCAATAGCCTCAGTAAAATGAGCAGCTCCCTCCCTCCGAGAATTTGCACCCAGGCTACAGAATCTCTCCCTGAGCACGCGGCGGTCGCCGAGGACCACATAGTCTGTCTTTCAGGAGTTCTGCATCACACACCATCACCGCATTTCTTTCTCTGCTGAGTAGAAGTCCGTTTTCCTGCAAAAGGTTTCAGAGTGGAAGGGAAGGGGGGTAGGGGTGGGGAAACAAGAATCGGAAGTAATTGTTTGGTTTTATAAAGAAGCGGCAGCAGCCAGGACCCAGAAGAACCTAACTCTAAAGCCATTTCTGGTCAATTCCTGTAGTTTGCTGGATGATGTAATAGTTGATTCTCCTACCGTGACCCGGCTGTTGGTGCCCGGGTTCCCTCCCAGCCTGTAGTTGTTGTAGGCCAGATGGCTGTATGGATTGTATCCCACAAACCCTGGTGTGCTGGGCATTTGCTGATGGAAACAAATGAGACAAAAACACGAATGAGAAATGAGCTCAAACGAGGAAAACACAGAAATGAAAGTGATCTGCAATATGGCATGCAAAAGCAACCAGAATTTAAACAAGCAAATGAGGTGTAGCAGTTGGTATCTTCTCAACACACAAAACTTACTCCAGTATAAACCTATTAAGGAAAGAGGATTTTTAAGCAAACGTGTCACTAGAAATTCCTGTCTGAAGCTGGTGATTTTATTTCTATTAAGTGTGTAACTCATTTAAGTAAGTATTCTATAAATTCAGCTCACAGCTTATAGAATTTTCCAACACAAGCCACCAAGTAATTCAGGTAAGACTCTTATCCAAGGCAGCACAGCACAGAAACGGGGCAGAAATACCCAGAGTCAACATTTCCTACACCAGTGGAAGTCCCTGTCTGCTGCTCTTCCCATCATTCTGCCTTTCCAACGTTATTCTGTTAATAAACCAGAGGAAAAATAAAAATTCTCTATCTGTGCACCACTACCAGTATCTAAAGACTTTCCTGGTAGGTTGCAAAATTTAAATCAATGTGGAACTGGGATTCGAAAGCTGTGAGAGGGCAATTCCCAGAAGAACCTCTCCATTACAAGGCAGGCTGCAGAGCTGAGGAACCACTGCAGCGAGAGCTACAGGTTAGAAACTACAAACCAGTCTTGATGGATCACCGAATCCAGGACAATTTAGGAAGTTAATCAATACATCTCCATTTGTTCTTCAAAGTGAATCGATCCGTTCTCACTTCAGAGACGTAGAGAAAAACCTAATGTCTTTCCAATCCCTTCTAACCCACCATCTACAGCCTCTCAGGTATCAGGAGGTTCACTGTGTTCCTCTCACACAAACTTCTCCTACCTTCTTCCACTACTCCTCATCTCCCAATCAAATTTTGTTGGAAAAAAAAAGGATCAGCTATTTAATAGTAATTGTGACCCAGTCCTGACTGCAGCAGTCCCATCGTCCCATGAGGATTCATGATACCCTGTAGTGTTTCTAGACATCAGAGTGCCACCCACAGCGTCCCACTCTTCAGTAGCTCTTTGTCTTTTCAAATGATTTGCGACTGGAGCCCTTCTAGATTAGTTATAAAACCCCAACAGGCAGGTTCAAGACTCTGAGGGCCCAGGTATGACAAATACAAACACTGAACAGAAATAATGTGTAAGCTAAACGACATTAACTCCTGAGCTTTTCAAGCTTACAGAAACACAATCCAGTTAATTTCTAAACGTAACAAAGTTAAGTTACCCTTTAACAGTAACCCTTCAAATGTGTATTTTATTGCCCAACTCTTCAAGCTCAGCCAGCGCAGCTGCCCCTGCTCAAGCTGCGGCCTGTGCCCAGGACATACACACTCACTGCTCAGTACGACACCGCTTGACTGTAGTTTTCTGCATTACCATAACAACAGGGTTTGAATATGTTGAGCTACACCTCTTCAATAAAACCAGGTGACAATTGTAATCTCCGTCTGCTTAAAGTCTTTATTTCTGCAAGACAGGATTTAAACGTTACGCGGGAACTACCTGGCATCACACGGAGAGTTTTTGCTTCAGCTGTAACATGCGGTTATGAGAATTACTGCGTTTTGTTGCCTGCAGTAACTGGAACCGGCTGTGAAGAACAAGTGGGTTATTTGTCTGCTTTTATCACTTGCGTTAGCGG
Source organism: Todus mexicanus (assembly GCA_013389965.1). Taxonomy (NCBI): domain Eukaryota; kingdom Metazoa; phylum Chordata; class Aves; order Coraciiformes; family Todidae; genus Todus; species Todus mexicanus. Next base: position 16,379 of record WEIS01065075.1, read on the forward strand.
AGCACAGACCGTTCCCCCACGGACCGTGTCACACAACCAATGCAGGAGGTGCTGGGAGACAGGCAACTGCCACCAGCTGCAGTTCCAAAATGAGTTTTATATCCCCTTCTGACAGCTTCTAGCCTGCCTAAAGAAAGCACCACGTCCACAGCACCATTTAACAGCATCTGCAGCCGTGCTGCGGTGCAGAGGAAGCCCCCACGCCATCTGTGCGGGTCACGGTGCAGGACTCCGGCTGCACGAGCAGACGTCACCGTGTTCCTTCAAACACTGGCACAAGCCTCTTACTTTGCGTGCAGAATGAAAACTCTGAATGAACTAGGCAAAAAGCTTTATTTATCTTAATTTAGAAGAACATAACTTACGCATTATGTAACTTTCAACCCTCTTTAGACCTCAGGAACAGCACAATAAATCTGAAGGGCCAACATTTCACCTCAGGGCCACCCTGCGGTTCTCACCCCAGATGCAGGGATCAGGGATGCTTCGGTGGGTAATAGTTTTCAAATTCTGTCTGGTAAAAGACTTTCCCTACAGCACCTTTGCTCATTCTTCTGTACAGAGGATTTGTATTTTCTCATGTGAACATGTTACTCCTCAAACACCAGCCGTGCAAACATACAGAAGATGTACACGTGCTTCCAAAGTCCCTCCTGACTACAGCGTACTGGTATTTCAGGACCTTTTCACACGTGAGTGCAACTAGACACGATTCAAAGCTGCTGGTCCTATTTTCCTTGGTGCCATTTCACACCATTTTACTAGGCAGTAAAATATTTCTCAAGCCATAGACTCCAATGCACTAGGGATTTCAGGGAACTTGAGTAGGATTGGCATCATGAGTGTTTCATTATCCTGACCCAAAAGAACAGGACTTTGCATACTCCTGCATTCCACCGAGAACCAGCTGGGTACCACGGGAACATGGAAAATGCACTGCTAGCCCAGGATCTGGGCATAGATCGAGTGGGAAATTTTAGAATTAAACACATCATCTTGCTCTTAAGTACCCCAGCGCACTGCTGTGACCCACTGTGAATAATCTAGACCATATCTGCTCACAGAGGATTCAGTATCTGCAGGATCCAGCCTTAAAAGGGAAATAAGTTTATTCAGCTTCGCTTTCACAACCTCTTCAAAACAATACGATTAATTTAAACAATGCATATCCATAATGAAATACAACTAGTTTGTATTTCCAATACAGAAAGGTGATGCAACTCCGTAATTACTGCTCTAAGTAATTAACGGCTGCATTACCAGCTTGGTGTTAATGAGAAAAATCACTATACTTACGGTTGCTGGAGCTGGGGTAGGAGGTGGGGCATAAGATGGCCTTTCTGTTAAGATATAAATGTAAGCAATTCTTTTTGTCGTTCTTGAAAATTTGAACAAATTCTTTACAAGGCATCTGCTGTGGCAAACATTTTTTAAGCGATTTACGCAACCAAGACAAAAAAATCCCACTCTCAAAGACTTTGCATTTTGCCACTGAAGAGCATAAAGCAAAGAACACAGGAGAAAGCAGAAATTTAAGGCCACCCCGTCGCTATATTGCCAGCCTTTTTTTTTAGGCAGAGCTGAAGAATATGAAATCTATTTATATGCACATGAATTAAAAAGAGGGGAGGCAAAAATGCAGCAAAACAGGATTCAGGAGAGGCTGGGATATTTGGATTTCCTATGGAAACAACATGGCAGAAATCAGCCACAGCAAGATACAAGGCCAAGAGTTTGGTGAGAAACGACTACACTTCAAAACACTCCTTTTAGTGCAAGGAATAAAGGGATCATCTCACGAACAGGCTCTACTGAAGCAGATCTTTAATTCATCAAGTTAAAGGAAGAAAAACCCGAGAACTTACTTGACATTTTGATAGGCAAATTTTCAGCCACCTGACATTATATTTGTACTTCTGAAAGACAAAAGAATATCACGCTATTAAGTATGTTCAAAATGTTGATTATTACAGTCACCACGGAATACCAAAAAGTTTACCAAATCGGAAATAAGAAATAAAGTTTCTAAGAGCAAAGGTGGTGCCTCTTAAAATGGAACATGCTTTCCAAGGAATTCGGCCTTAAACAGCTGTGAAGCAACACCCAGGTTTGTACCATCTTCACATTAGTTATAAGAACCTCTACTTTTTCCCAAAGAAACCTCTACCTTTTCCTAAAGAAACCTCTACCTTTTCCCACCCTCAAGGAATCTTACGGGATACACCCCGTTATTTTACACTGTTTGGGAAAAAATCGGTATTAACATGCAAACAGCCGAATTAACCAGTCCCCGGTACAAAGCCTAAGCGGGCAGCAGAGCCCAGCCGGGGGGATTGGGGGCGATTTAACCGTTTAGGAAATGTCTGTAACCAAGCACAGCTCGTCCCGGCCTCTCTTCTCTTCGCTTCTCTCCTCCGAAGCTGCCACGGGAGCGGGGCCTCCTCGGCCTCCCCCGGTTCGCTGCGGGCCCAGCGCTGCCGGGGAGGCCCAGGCGGAGCCGGAGCCAGGCCCGGAGGCCGCGGCAGCTCCGGCAGCTCCACCGCCGCCTGCCGAGGGGGGTCCCCCGGCCCCAGCGCCCCAGGAAAGGCCAAGGATTCGCGGCCCAGCCCTCCCCATGCCCACCGCGGCCTCAGCCCCACCGGCCGCTAACGGAGAGGAGGCCGAGGCTGGGCCCGGGGCCTGCACGGCACCCCCCTCCAGCCGGGTCAGAGCAAACCAAACCAAACCAAACCAAACCAAACCGAGCCGGGCGAGGCTGGGTCGCCCCGACTCACCCGCTCGGCGCCGGCCGCGCTCCCTTTGTTCCCCTCCAGGCCAGGAGGCGCCTGCGCGCCGTGCTCCGCACTTTCGACACGCTGCCCCCTTCCCCTCTAGCTCTCCTCTAGCTACCGGAGCCGGCCCGGTGCTCACGGGGGAGCCGGTTTGTTGGGTCTACCCGTCCCGCAGCCCCCGCAACGCACAGGACTTTCTGGCAGCCCCCGGAGGCCCCGCAGGGGTTGTGGCGAATCTGCGGATGCAAAGGGCAAGGGCGGCCCCGCCTCGCCGCTGCCGGGAAGGAGGCGCCGCCTCGCTCAGCCCGGGGGTTCCCGGGGCTCCCGAGGCACCGGGAGAACCGGGCGGTGTCCGCCTCACACTCGGGGTGTCTATCCCAGGGGAGGCTGCGGGATGGTGGGGTGCCCGCCATCACTGCCAGCGCTGCCTCCAGGGAGCAGCCCCCCATGCCCGCTCCCATTGTTCCCGGTTTTCCCGTTATCCCCGCTTTTCACGTTATCCCCGTGCCCGGTCGGTCAGCGGCAGCCGGTTCCCAGTGGCGAATCTGCGGCACAGTTCGGNAGCCGAGCCGAGCTCATAACCCTGCCCAGGGCGCCATTTTACACTAAATGGGGCCGAGCTGCTCAGGTGCTGCCCCAGAGGGTGCTAAAGGGGCACCTGGCGAGCGAGCGACTGGTGGAATGTTCTAGAACGATTCGGTGTTGCAGGTGGAGGCCGAGAGCTGCAATTAGAGCCCAGAGCTCAGCGCCTGGCCTGAGGGAAACGGAGGATTTGAGGCCTCGGCAGTGAGCCTAGGAGACTTTTACACAGAGGAAGTTGTTAAAAGTGGCCGAATTAAGAGTGTGAAGGTAAAGGTGGGCGCTGAGACGCTGCCCTGTGGCTCGTAAGATGGATTTCCAGGCGTCCCTAAAGGAGGATTTTGGTGCGGAAGGGAGGCCAAGCCAAGCGGGTGATGTCTGTGGCAAGGTAGCGGAAGGATCTTTGATTTATTTGAACACAGAAAGGTAGATGATGCCTACCTAACCCAGAAGGACGGTGGAAAGGGAAGAGAAGAAAAACTAGCGGAGGATGATACAGGGTTGCTGCAAGTTAGATTCATAGACTCATAGAATAATTAAGGCTGGAAAAGACCTCTTAGATCATCGAGTCCAGCCTAGGACCTACCACCACCACTCAGCTAAACCCTGCCACTAAGTGTGGCATCCAGTCTGGCCTTAAACACCTCCGGGGACAGTGACTCTACCACCTCCCTGGGCAGCCCATTTGCCATTTCTTCTGGATGCCTGCAGTTTGTCCAGTTTGTCTATAAACAATCACAATTTAATAAACAAATGAAAGAGACACGAGCTCTGCCCCATCGGCTGCAGCGAACTGACTGTGGCCGCAATGGAAATCGTTGGTGAGCAGCGCGATAATCGATGACTTCGATTTGGCAATTGAAGGAATGTAAGACTTGGAAAGATTCCTCAGGCAGCCAAATACGCCTCTCTCGAGTCTACAGCTTCATGTGGGCAGAACGTTAGTAAAGAAAAGGTGAGAAAATACTTGTGAAGAGGTAAAAAATAACCTGTTTTTCCCCCGGTTTTGGCCGCTTCACACATTCATCTCTAGTTTATTAATAACATGGATTTGTTCATAGTGCTAAAATGCATTTAATGTTGATAATGTTAAAATAAATTACGGGGGGGAAAAAAGCTGGAGTTACGCTGGAGAAGATAATGCAGAGAGAAGTACCGTAGCTCAGGGAATAAGCCAAACACCCCCTGGTTAAGGAAAAAAACATGTCTGTGAGTGAGATTATTGCACTCTTGTTTCCCGTAGAGATGGCAGCACCTTCAGTGTGTTCACAGAGGGATTTTTCCGTGCCTGTGCAAGCTCCTCCTGCCTGGGGAAGTCTGCTTTGGCACTTCTGGAGGTGTAGGGGTTCAGTTTTTGTTCCGTATTTGCCTGCTGTTTATCTTCCCCTGTCAGCTTATCTTTTAGATTGCGATCTCTGTGCGCCAGGAGCTGCCTCCTCTTGTGCGCTGCTTGGAACGAGGGAGTTTAGATCCAGTCGGGGTTGCTGGATCGACCAGAAAAGGAGTAATTTTTGTTACGTGTTCTTAGGGAATTTGTGTCTTTCTATTTACAGGGGAGCGCTTAGACAATGCTTGGCTGCAGTGCTACAGCCTTTGTTATCTACAACTTCTGTTACGTATTTCTCTGGTACTTCTTTCCTTTAAGATTCACACATTAAAACTCACAGAATAGGCATGTGCAATTTTAATGCTTTTTTTATTGTAGTACTGTCATTTACTTTGGTAAGTCTGTATCCCTGTTTAAAGTGCCTCGAAGCAATTAAAACTCAGTTTAAATTCAAGTATTGTAAAATGTACAGAGGATAAGCACAAAAAAAACCAAAACCCAATGCTGCATAGTGAGGATCCTAGAGCAGGCGAGTACATTCAGGCTGCCAAATACTCAAGTATTAACAACACCAGATCAGTATTAAGGTTAACGATAATTAGCCAGCTTCGTACGGTAGATACAGCCCCGTGGGCTAGAGGAACGCATTATTCTTGCCATCAACAAAAGGTAGAAGCGTACGTGAACGCTGAGAGGGTTTGTAGCATCAGTGTTTGTAACACATGCCATAAGTCGTAAGGCAAATCCTGACACCCAAATCCTTTCCATGCTGCGGTGGATCCAGCACAGACGGAATGTGGCTGTTCTGGGCTCTGAGCCCCTGGTTTTGCTGGGGCTTTGTGTCATCTGTGCCTCTTAAAACTCCTCGTAGACAGTCGCTCTTGTCTTAATGCAACTTTGTTTGAATATTTGCTTGCAGTTTGCCTCACGATGTTATAAAGAAGCATGTCCGAGTTCGTATTTCTGGTTTTTTTTCTGGATCATCTACTACTTGGAGTAGTAGCAGGGGATACTTAGTGGGTGTGGCAGAATTTTACTTGGAACGCGCAGCAGAATGGTGGGTTTTCAGTGGAATTTACCGCTTCAAAACCTGCGGGACAGCATGGCTAAAATAGTATTGGTTTGGTACAACCACTTTTAAAAACGTGTGTATAATTATGTCGGGGAAAGACATTTTTGCTCAGTTGTTGCCTTAAAAAAAAAAAAAAAA
>WEIS01065106.1:0-25918 GCA_013389965.1 Todus mexicanus
TTCTACACTTTACATGTGTCACACAAAGCAAATCACAAGTGGTTTTCTGTCCAATATCCACCCATTCAGCAGCTAACTAGAATTTTTAACAGTCGTGATGCTGTTCTGCCTTAATTATGTCAAGACCCACCTTGTTTTGACAGCCTGTTCAGGGGCACAGTGAATAGACCCAAGCTTTGATTTTGCCCAAGTAAAAGTGAGGTTATTTGTTTCTCACTATTTCCTCGTTTTGGACTGGCTTAATATGTCATCTGGGTTAATTAATTTCCTTTTTCTGTGCCTTAATGAAGAATTAGACCCATCCATTTCTATAATGAGGAGTAACTTACTTGTGTCTCACCACAATATTGTGAGAATGGTAATATTGAGGAAATAGTCCCACACAACTGGTTGTATTTAGGAACGGGAGGGAGGGGCACTGGTATTTCTCACATAATTTCTCACTCTCTCTTGTTGGTTTTGCAATCAGATATTCTCTAGAGGCGAACACAATGGAACATAAATGCTCGTGCTGTCAGGAAACCAAGACCAGCCAAAGAAAGGTGTCTCTGAAGTGCAGTGACGGAACCTCCCTTGAGCACACGTACACCTACGTGGAGAATTGCAANGTGTTGCACGTAGTGGCGTACTGCACGGCCGGTGCTACAGAGTTCCTTGAGCAAACCATGGTATCCAAACACAAGCATGCTTAGAATTGCCCTTGTTCCGTTTATGGCTCTGGTCTTCAGATATTATTGAGTATTGACAGTCAAAATCAATTTATGTAACAAGTCTGACAAACTTTAAAAAAGAAAAAAAAAAACTTGAAAAAAACCCACAAAAATGTCAAAAGCAGCTAAAATCTTGGATGAACCGATGATATTTTCTGCACACAAGCTCAGTTTGCTTGTCTCCACTGTCTCAGTTTTCATTACCAATAGATGTCGTATTGTTTTTCCTCTCTTTTCTTTGCCACCTTCAGAGGTACCAGTGTAAGGTCATCTTGACATTTTCTATTAGTTTGTTTGTCTTCTCAGAAGGACTTTACCACAGTACCCGGAGCTGGGTTTACACTTGCACTAAGTCTAGTATGAGAACAATTCTTTTTCTGGCTTGAAGCTTGCCTGTGGTGGCATCGTATAGACACTCGACAACATCTAATATTTCCATTGACGTAAACTGACCTTTTATTTTTACAACAGTTTGATTCCAGTTCACTGAGATAACCCAAAAGCTAGAGTCCAGAAAACAAACAAACAAACCAGAAGGAAAATAGTACCTCTCTTTCTTTATTTTTCTTTTTGCATTAAGGAAATCTTAGCCTGCAGAAAAGCCATACTAGTAACTTCAATATTTTGAACAATTTGTGATGGGCGCATTTCCTTCTATATTCTCATGAGAAAAAGAAAGAAATCCTATCATGAGAAACTGCTGCACATTATTCTTTGTTTACATAACACCATCAACGTAGTAACTGTAAGAAAATATGGATATTTTTTGTTTGTGGTTAACTGTTTACAGCAGAAGTATATATATATATATATTTTGCCAACAGGGCACATGAAGGATTTTTGTAAACAAAAGTTAATAATAATAATATATGTAAAATCTTTCCTAGGAAGCTTTTAAAACTTGAACCATTGCTATTTATTTTGTTTTTGGAAAACTGATTTATTGGGTCATTTCTTTCAGAATTAATGTTATCCTTTTTCTTAGTCTTAGTCACATTATCTGGGTGTGGGATATTTTCTTCTTCTATTTTGTTTTGGAATGTTGTTTTATTTTTGTTCCTTGTGAGAAAAAAAAAAAAAGAAATGATGATTAATAAATTTTAAGCATCCTACTGCGTGTCTCCTTTGTTTTTTTTACCCAATCCCTCACCTGAGAGTTGCAGGCCCTCCTCCCATCCTCCTACAGCCAGTTCTCAACAGCTCCAGGTCGAAAGCCACTCCAGACTGTGGTACCTACCCCCCTCTAGAGTTCTAGTACCGCTTGGAGTGAAAGAGAAACAAATTGAAGGTGATGACCTCTCTCTCAGCCTACAGTTCGGTTGGCACAATAGAGGGAATAGCAACACAGGCTTTTTGCAGGTGCCCTGCAGCAGCTTAGCTGCTTTCTCCCATTTTTCTTTCACAATGACACCAAAATAACCATCCATATACTCCCCAACTCAGAGGTGAGGACTGAATTCTCCCTGAGGATCACTACTAAACATCGTACTTCCTCTTGGCAAAAATCCCAACCTCCTCTCAGATACCTGTTGCCAAACTGTTACTTCACTGTCTGTTTTTTCCAGTCCTTAGGCACTTCTGCTTCCCAGTGAGGCCTTAGATGGCATACTGCTCTCTTCCCTTCTTTCCATCTAACCCACCAGGGTTTGCAATGCAGCACTGCTACTGAAGGAGTGCATCAGTAGCTGGAGCATCTCCTTGAAGAGGGAAGATGAGTGACCTGGGACTGTTTCACTGGAGAAGACTGAGAGGGGGTCTGAAGAGTAGATGTTAAAAGGATTGGGGCAGACTCTTGCCAGTGGTACCCAGCAACAGGACAAGGGGCAATGGGCACAAACTGGAACCCGGGAGGTTCCATCTGAACACAAGGAAAATCTTCTTTGGTATGAGAATGCCAGAGCCTGCCCCAGGTTGCCCAGAGAGGTTGTGGAGTCTTTTCTCTGGAGAGATTCCAAATACACCTGGACACTGTGACCCTGAGCCTCCTGTTCTGGATGACCCTGCTGGAGCAAGGGGGTGACACCAGATTGTCTCCAGAGGTCCCTTCCAACCCTCACAACGCTGGGTTTCTTTATGAATTTGTGACTGGTTCAGTGAGTGACAGATTCTCTGGCAAGAGACAAGCTTGAGACTTTTCCCAGACGATCTAGGAAATTTTTCTTCTCCCACTCATTCTGCTGAAGGGAAAAGAGACTATGTAAAATAAAATCAATTACTATGCACTACTTTGGTCGGCAACAGTTCCTTGTCCACACTTAACCCACTGAAACAACAGAATCCCCATGCGTTACTTCAAGATTATTGGCTGCTTTTCCATGCAAAGTCTGCATCTCAGCATCCCAGCAGCTACCTTCTTCCCTGGAAAAAGCTAAGTCTTCGCCAACAACTACTTCATATGACTCACTGAAAGAGTACAAAATAGTATGATGAGGAAGAAAGGAGTGAGAGAGACCTAATACATGGTGCATGGGAAGACTGAGACGTTATAATGACAGGGATGGCAGAGGCCAAAACCAACCTAGACTTTGGTGGCGTAAGAAGAAAAAGAAAAGAAGAGAAGCAGAGGAATGGACAGACTTTGGTCCTAGCATGGGGAAGCAAGGAAGGGAAACATAAGCCAGTGCAAACCATGAAGGCATGCAGAACCTATGTCTGAAGACATACTGGCCACCCTGCCTTGGAGAAGGAAGGATCTATGTCATAGATACTGCCCCAGCACTGGGAAAGAGCAAATGGGAACCCTCAATTCAAGAGAAGGAGAACAGGAGACAACATGCTTTGGGTAAGAAAGAGCAAATGGAAGGATGTGCAGGGACTCCCTGAAAGAAGACACAGAGTAAGTGAAAAGCAGCTGCAGTGGACGCAGTAGACCATCCTTGCAGGATTCCTAAGTTTTCCTTTACTTAGCACCTCTCTTTGCTCTGAGCTATCACTGACAGACCGGGGAAGAGATCCAAAGTCAACCTTTCTAAAAACTGTGAGATGAATGAGATCAGTTATAGCTCTCAAAACTAAAACACCAATTTTTAAAACTGTGGTTAAATAATAAAATCAATAAACAACGAGGCAGAAGAAAGTGATTGGCTTGATGGCTCTTCATGGACACAGGTCAGAATCCTGTGCAGGAACCTCTAGACTATGCTAGCGTAGATAATTAATTTCACACCACTACTGACACTAGAGGGCTCTAGGCTCCCAGTTTCCAAACCCCTATGAACAGGTTTTCTCTCAGAAGGGTTTCTTTCAAGGCGCTTTGAAGTGAGCCACATAATAACTACTGTTTTGCTTTCAAATCAGTAAGATAAACCTTGCTCTTACTCTTGAACCCACACGATCCATTCCACACAACACACCAAGACTTGTTTATACATCATTTAATTATTATCTTCTTCTCATCTGTCTTTAAAACACAAATAAATTGCAGCAGAGAAATTATTCAGTTAGGTCAGAACTTAGTCCGAATGTACAACGAGCATTCAGAAGTTTAGAGTCTCATTTCACTGTTGTCCCTACCTTTAGGGGATTCAGATACTTGCTCCTCACTCACTCAGGACCCCTGTTATGTACCCTAACTACTGCACAACCAGCTTATTTTTTTCCCCTCTTGTCCACACTGCATTTTAAACCTCTGCAGTGTAAATGGTGTTTTGTAATTATCAGTAACACAGAAAATGCAGCCTGAAATGATGTCTATTCAGATTTACCACCTAGGAGTTCACTTCCAATAATTCACCTGGCTGCTAAAGCACAATAGCCAGCTTTAAAGCCACATTACCTTCTGAAAACAGCTATAGAATGACATAGGACTTCTTGTGGCAGAACCCAGGAGCTAGGCTAAGAAAAGACAGCTCAGGAATGAAAATCCCACTTGATAATAGCAAAACCCAGCTCAAAGGAGGCAGTTCTCCTCCTCTTCAACCGGTTTTGCTCTACCGTTGCAAAAAAGAGGAGCTCTGTTGCAACCAGCCGAATTAAAATAGAGTTTTAATTTAGTCCAGGAGACTAGTTCTGTTTGAACATTAGTAATGTAATAATAAAGCAATTATAAATGAATAGAAAGTACATTTTTGCAAACATTGCAGTGCTCTTGATTGTCACATTTTCTTTTGTTCCTTACTGTTTCAAAACCTCTTTCTTCTTGAGTCTGAGATCTCTTTTGGCATTCATTACATTGCTTATATATGACTACAGCTTGATTATAAGAAACCAGCACATATTTGTACTGTTACAATACTTGTTTTCACCAAGTAAGTCTCACAAAATGCTGTAGAGAAATGCCTGAGTCTAGTAGCCAATCCTGAAACTAAATCAGAAGAGACCTCTGGAGCTCCTCTGGGGCCACCCCCCTGCTCCAGCAGGGTCACCCCGAGCAGGGGGCCCAGCACTGCAGTGTCCAGGCGCCTTGGGAATCTCTGCAGACAAGGAGACTCCACAACCTCTCTGGGCAGCCTGGGCCAGGCTCCAACACCCTCACACCAAAGAAGCTTTTCCTCCTGTTCAGATGGAACCTCTTGGATTCCAGTTTGGGCTTCACTGACAAGAGTCTGATCTCATCTTCTTGCCCCTATTCTTTAGCTATTGATCAGATCCCAAATGAGTCTTCTCTTCTCCAGCTGAACAGCCCCAGGGCTCTCGGCCTTTCCTCAGCACAGAGATGCTCCAGGCCCCTCAGCCTGCCTCTCTTGAACTGGGGAGCCCAGCACTGGACACAGCACTCCAGAGGTGGCCTCACTCAGGCCACACTAGGCCTCCACTAGGGAGTCTGCTGGTCACACTCTTCTGAATGTACCCCAGGAGAACTATCACTGCTTCTGCACTTGCACCAGTCTAACAGCAAGGATATCTATGCCCTTGGCTGTTACTGGTTTTCACTGACTTCAGAAAAATAAATGCCAGAAATACTCGAGGGGAGCCTCATTCCACGGCAAATTTGGAACTGGCCTAAGCTTTAGAGAATATCAGAGGTGGACTCTGCAGGTGTTCCCTCACTCTGCCACAAGCCAGATAAAACCTCTCATTCCACTGCAGATGAAGTCTAGGGAGGTTTGGGGCCAAAACTGAGTTTTATCGCATTGATCAATGTCACATCTGCTGAGGCATCTGACTGTAAACTGCAACACAGGCATGATATAGAATCCTAGAATGGTTTGAGTTGAAGGGACCTTAGAAATCATCTTGTTCCAACCCCCCTGCCATGGGCAGCGACACCTCCCACTAGACCAGGTAGCTCAAAGATCGGTCTCATCTGGTCTTGAACACATCCAGTGATGGAGCATCCACAGGCTCTCTAAGGAATCCTCTCCTGCGTCTCATCACCCACATACTAAGAAACATATAAGAGCTGGCAGACAAAATATGAGAGTAAGCGATACGGAATCTGCGGAAAAGGCTTAAAAAACATCATCATGGAATGACCAGAATCACCGTCAGAGGTAACTTTCTTATTCACAGTAATTGGTGGTTGCTCTGTGTTGTGGAAAATGAGATTGTTTTACCTGATGTAGTTCTATCACTTTCTCTGCTGTTAATGTTTTTGTGCTTTGTGATCTCCTTCTAATGGAAATTCAGGTCCATGATTCAGATATCTGCTATTTTGCAGGAAATGAACATTATAATTGCACCAAGTTAGTGTTGACTGAAGGTAATGCGTAACAATACTGAACCACGTAACTCAGGGCGAGGTGCAGCTGCACAGTGTTCATAACAGAGAAGTTGTCACAGTACACTTGATCCAACAGAGACATGTGAGAAACCTTTACCTTTAGCAAGGAAGCGGTGGGATCGATATAATCTGTCCCTCCGTAATCCTAGACAAGATATTAATGACCAGTATTTCAACAAACAGTTTTACAGTCTCAGCTGAGATGCCACCAGAAGTTATTTTTCAGTTCCCATATTTCCAATATACTCTGGCCTTTATAAAAGAAAAAAAGTCCCTGTAAATGTATATCAGGTTGGTATAGATTCTGTATTTATTTATATATGTGTGTGTGTGTGTGTACAAAAACCAGCAAAGGTATATATATAGGAGAACCTCAGCAGTCCTACCTCTCATTATCTTTTATTTTCTGTCTGAAAAGGTTGGCAGCAGAGGCTTCACACAAACAGCCTGTTAATTCTGAATAATTACCCACCAGAAATAATAGAGTACCCTGCAATTTTGTCTCAGCCTAGCAATCTGGAGGGCATGAAGAAAAGATGTCTCTGAGGCAAGCTCTCCAGTAAATACGAACATTTAGCAGAAAATTCACAAAATCCAGCTTTTTACATAAACAAAAGGTAGCCCCATACTATGTTAGCTTAGCATTGATTTATTAGCTCTGCCCTTCAATTCGTTCTGGAAGAAATCCTCTCTCACTTATCTTCATGAGAGGAACAGAGGGCTTGAGGGAAAAGGAGGAATGCCACCAAAACACATCTGAATTTCCAATCATGTTTATATTTAAACTGCTCACAAGTTCTCCTGTGACAACTGCACCATAAAAAATGATTAAAATCATCAGCCACTTCTTTGGTACAAGGAAGATTTCAGCTGATTAAAAGACCACATACAGACTCTGATCTGCCCCTTCTCCGCTCTCCAGACTGAGTGTGCTGCGGGGACAGGGTGAAGAACAGCTCAAGTCTCCTCAACTCCTGTGAACCTCACAAAGCTCATGAGCTATTCTGCCTCAGTATTAAAGAAGCCATTTTTGCTCTCACGAAGGTGAAGTTAATGCAAACCAGCAATCCAAAGCCACAAGGTTATCAAACCAGCCTGCGCTCAAAAAAACCACCCCCAAAACCAACAACAAAAACCAACCAAAAACCAGTCAGCATTACAGACGTAACTACAGTGGACAAGATATTATCAGGATCTGAATTTACAGGCAAATACAAATAATGCACCATGACTAATCTCTGAGACCTTCAGGAAACCATAAAAAGGGCTTAAACCATTTTTTTTTTACAGTTCACCTGTCCCAGCAGAAAAGTTTGCAGAGCAGCGAGCACACCTCACCCAATGGAGGAAGCACATTTGAGCAACACACAAAGATTAGAAATAAATAATTAAACAAAAGTTACCCTAGAGAGACGGACACTTTCTCCTACCTTGGTTCATTCATGCTGGTATGGTCATACTGGTGTTATTTCATGATATTTTTAGCACAGAAGAGGAGCACCAGGCTTTTGTATGCTGGGAATCAAACACAAAGCAGAGCATGAGGGTTATGATCTTCCTTTCATTTGTGATAATAACAATAAAGAAAGGGCCATCTTTCTAAAGGCAGGTTAATTTTTTCAAGTTGTCAATTCACTTCAAGTGATTTGAGATTAATCTGCTCTGGTAGCCAAGCTAAGCAATCAGAAAGTTCCCATAGTAAAACTGCCCGGTAGCAAATTGCTTCAATCCTGGTGGCTATGTTTTTTAAAAGCTTGTATCACAGATAGAATTAATGCCATGAATTACAAATAATTTCTCACACATAATTTAGCCATAAATGCCATTAAATACTAAACAAACCAACCACACTGTGCCCCACTCAGCTCTTTGAAAAGAGATCTCAGCCAGGGTCTTACTACCCTCTGTAAAAAACATCTTCCTTCTCTTCAGTCTAAATCTCCCTCTTTTAGTTTCAAACCATCACCCCTTGTCACATCCCAACAGGCCCTACTAAGAAGTCTGTCCCCATCTTTCTTGAAGTATTGAAAGGCCACCAGAAGTTCACCCTGAAGTCTTTTCTCCTCCAGGCTGAACAACCCCAATCCTCTCAGCCTTTCTTTGTAGGACCACTTCTTCAGGAACTCTGCAGTGTTCCCACCTCTGAGAAATCTGGGACTGGTTTTTTTACCATCTTTTAATTGTTCCTGTGGTTTTTTTTCTTGACGGGAATTTGGGGCAGAACCACCCCATCCCCTCATACAAGGAGGCCCCACAAATGAAACTCCAGGGGTTTTCACCCAAAAACAACTTAGTGGAGCACAAGCCAATCTACCTCAGCAAGGTAACTTGTTAGCTGATACCCGAGATTACATGCAAAAGGTGAAAAAGCACTGGTGGTAAACTGCCTCCCCAAGACCACCAAGGCCCCAGGGAGATGGCCCAAGGTCCAACCATCCTTAGTCCCTGCAGTTGGGGCACAGAAACACCACGGCTCCCTCCTATACCCTCCATGGCAAAGCACATGCCACCCAGTATTTATCCAGGTGGTATAAATACAAAGCATTTATTCACAGCTGAACAAAGCAAGCTATCCCACCATCCTCCATAAAGTCCAGTTTCTAACGTCAGTGGGATTGGGCACCATTTTAGCTTCTTTAAACGTTAAAAAGAAAAGAGAGAAAAAAATGTCTCTAACTGGTTTTGGAAAATATGTCCTTTTCCCAACCTCATTGTTTTAATCAGCAAGTTCTCCAGGTGGATAATGGTTGCCTGGCACACCAAAGGTGCGTAGGTACTGCATTTCACACCATCTATTTGCCTCCACGGACACTCCCCTGGCCCTGCCTGCTCCACATTTCTGCTCCGTTCACAGGCTCTTTGGGCAAGGCTGAGGATTCTGTTAGTTTAGACAATGGGCTGAATCAGGACAACCAAGGAAATGCTCAAAGCTGTCCATCTATTGATCTGTTCTTCCAAGGAACAAGTGATAGGACAAAAGGAAATCACCTCAAGTTGCACCAGGGTAGGTTTAGGCTGGAGCTGAGGAACAATTTCTCCCCCACAAAGGCTCCCCAGGTCTGGCCCAGGCTGCCCAGGGCAGGGGTGGAGTCCCCATGATCCCTGGAGGGGTTTCCAAGCCCTGGAGATGTGGTGCTGAGGGACACGGGGTAGTGGTGCCCTGGCAGTGCTGGGGGAATGGTTGGACTCAATGATCTTAGAGGTCTCTTCCAATCAAAAGGGTATGATGATTCTATGTTCCTCTCTAAGGTGTGCCGGGTTCTGTTCTGGCATTGCTGGGAGTCTGATATGTCATATCTGTGTTCCAAGGGACTTAAAAATCCTGACTGCAGAAGTAATGCCTGTCAAGATCAAATAGGTTGCTTACAAGGAAGCAGCAGAACGCCTGCAATCTTCAATCTTTACTTATATTTCTTGAGGCTATGTCTGTCTTGATACTTCTTTGTTTCACTCAATATCCATTGTCTCCTGCAGCTTAAGGCTTATTTGTACTGATGATTATTCAGCATTTCTTCTGTTACACGATACAGGCTACTGAATGCTTCATGATATTTACTGACCTGTATGTTTTGAAACGTTATTATTTAGAACTACAATATGCTTTTAAAAAAGTGTTTATATTTCAAATGAAATGCCATAAGCTTTCACTTTTCTGAAGAAACTGGTTTACTAGTCTCCAGGAAAAACAGCAAGTTCCTGTCAGACTCATGCAGGAACCTTCTTCACCATGCATTTGATTTGTTCACCACTTGCAGAGGAAATCATTGGTCTATCTCATCGGACTGAAACTTTTGTACAACACAGTGTTCTTTGCTTGAGGCAAGAGGTTATTTTATCCCTTTCTCCCGAAAATGTTTTGTCATCTAGGCTGTGACTCATGTAATTCAGCTGTGCTAGGCAATCTGTATTTATATATATATAAACTCTCATGTTATAAGCACTTTCTGTGGTTAGTGAATGAGGATCCCAAAGGTGAAAGGATCTACAGGGAAAATGCAGATTTGGTGCCTTTTGTTGTTTGCTATTTCAATCAAATTTTTTCCTCTTCAGTAATCAACCTGGAGCTACTTGTACCATTACTTCTCTGAAGTCTAACCAACCTTCTCGCTCTCAAAGGTCATAGGCAATATAAAGTTTGTAGCTAGAGATAACGTTTTATCAGCTCAGCCGGTGTAACTGGAAAAAATAGGCGAGCTTTTTGGCAGAGAAGCCCTCCCGTCAGCATCAAAACCAGGTGACTAAGTATTTTGCCATCATTTCTTAGTCTGTTTAAATCTACTTAACGAAGGGGTGAAATCCAGCCAAATCTTACTCCCCTAGCCCATTCAGCTGAAGCCAAGAGGACTGGATTTGCACAGTCAGGATGGAATTTGGCCCACAGCTTCAGGAAAATATTTGCATCATTGACGCTTGAAAAAAAAAATCCTGCATTATTTTAGCAACATGTTTAAAGGCTTGGTTTCTCCGTGCGCTTCTATTCCACTATAGACATTTCAAACAATTAGTACTACTACTGTACTCTATATGTGTACATATTGTTAGATGTAACAAAGGGACTTGTAGGACTCACTCGCACTAGCTGTACTGGTGCAACACCATTTTTTTACTTCAAGAAGGGCACAGTACAGTGCTACATTTCCATGTACCTGCAGTTTTCCATGTCTCTGCACTGCGTACGAGACATACACAACACCCATGCAGACCAATCCTAAACAAGCACTCACTATTTTACCTGAAACCACATCCCAGCAAAGCTCCTGGGTCTTGGGGGATTGCTCCCAGCAGGAAAGATTGGTCCCTCTGTTACCAACATTGCTGTGTTTGTGGGGGTGGTGGTTGGTTGTTTTACTGAATCTGGTTTCACGGTAGGTTGATTCAGGGTCCTTCACTTCAATCTATGACATCATTAGCTGCTGGGAGCAGACAAAGTCCTCCTCCTAACTGGAAAAACTGCCTTGCCCTTGAGTTCTGCAAAGGTTGAGAGTGGTTGTCATTTTATCCCTGATAATAAATCACCTATTCATTTTGACAAAGGGTTAGATATTTAACAGGCGTCACACAAATTGAGCCTGTACAGAGCAAACAGCCAGACAGAGGCTGCCATTGTGGATCAGTTCGATTACCTTCAGCCTTGTGCCTAAAAATGTCCTTGAGGTGTGGTCCTAGCTCTACCCTGACACAATGAACATGCTGACAGACCAGAGCCTTGTAAAATAATTGTTGGTAGATAAAGAAAATCCTCATCAAAAATGTACTCTCTGAAGAAAAGATCAATAGAAGTAATAAAGACTGTTTGGAAGCCACATGAAAACTACAGGAACACAGAACAAGGACTGGGAGATTTGACTGAAATATTTCTGTAAAAATCACAAGGATTCCCTTTAATACTCAATTCCACTCATGTACTTGGAAAAGTAGCTTAAGAACACATATTTCAGAATAAACCAGATGGTGGCTTTGGCTTTAGTCTTACCATAAGAACCCCACGTGGACCAGGACTTTCCTGTGCTAGGCACTGTAGTATACTATAGTCTGAATCCCAGAATGGTAGGGGTTGGAAGGGACCTCTGAAGATCATTTTGTCCAACCCTCCTACCAAAGCAGGTTCACCTAAAGCACGTTGCTCAGGATCATGTCCAGGTGGATTTTGAAAGTTTCCAGAGAAGAAGACTCCACAGAATCACTTATTTGAAATACACACATATATGCTTTGCCAAGCTAGTTTTAAGTTTCATTTTGTTTACATCCTTCTGCATTGTCCTATTATTATTTATCTAGGTATTTATTAAGCCATGGTAGTGCTTGTAGTAGAATGGCATAGAATTACTCCCTGCTGTGCTGTACAAACATGAAACGTGAGAATTCTTAGAGATAAAAGGTAACATAAAGACACGGAAGAGCAGAGAGAGAACAGTAATAGGCATCTAAGATTACCTGTGCTGTTTATGAAGCTTGAAGGAAACACAACTGCCTGAAATTGGGATTTTGCCAGTTGCTTCTGTAGCAGCATGGCCCCTGCTCTGCTGGTTTTAGGACAGTAGTCACAGTGTTCATGGAGTGCACAGGAGTCCTCAAACAGAGGGGAGGGATCAAAGCTGATGAGGGACAGAAGCTTATCTTAAACTCCAGCAAGCAGTGTCATTTAAAGGAGACTGAGATACAAGGATGTCCACGCACCATCTCCAAGACAAATAAAATTCAGAAGCATGACGTCCTTTCCATGGCTTGCCCAGAACAGAGCAGAAAGGAAATCTTTAGACCAAATTGTTTAACTCTTTCAGTCAAAGACCAGCTCTTATCTTTGGTTGTGTTCAGTTTAGTTTCCCTCCAGAATCTGGAGGTACAAAATAGTTGCTTTATGCCATTCTTTTTTGCTCACTACCTCGCACACAGTCTCAGCTTCTTCGCTCATCCATATGTACCCACTTCCCTCTGACATCTCTCTGCATTCTGTGCCCTCACTCATTCTTTCTAGCTATTCTCCTTGTATGATCCCCAAGTCCCACTTTATTCCTCTTCCCCCTCTCCCAGCCAGTGCTCCACATTCCATCTCCCTCTGGTTTCTGTCACACTTAGAGTCCAACAGCTGCAACAGCAAAGGTCAAAAAGAAAAGGAGAAGAGGAAGCACATCTGCCGGCCACACCTGAGCTGCAAAGTCACAAAGAGAATGAAACTAGGCAGTCTTCAAGGTCTTTTAACTTGTATTTAAAGTTTACTTCTCCTCCATTCTGACTGCAACCATGATCCATATGCCCTTTTAACTTAACAAAACCAACATCAAAACTGTAGAGCTACTGAACCCAAAGGTATCACATCAGGAATCCCTGAGCCATGAATTTGTGGAATATAGGGGGGTATTCTTCAGAATTATCAGCTTGTGCTTGCTCAGCTCTTTCCTTGATGTGCTACATTGGCCACTGCCATGGGTATGGTACTGGTTTGGATGGACATTTCCTCTCATCTACCATGGTCATTCTTACAGTATATGAGCAGAGTGGAAGTAGTTCTCATTCGGGCAAAATCAACACCAACTTCCCTCCTGTTCTCATTTTACATTAGTGTTGAGGAGGGGGGAACCTCCATCGTATTAGCAAAGCAAATACCTATTTATCAGAAAAGTTTGGTTCTGTTTCCCGGTATCTAGTTTACTTTTCACCTGAATTACAGAAAGGTTAAGAGTTTGATTTGGCATCCATTAAATGCATTACTGCACAATAGAAATACAGAGATCTCTCTGAGCTAAACGTAACACCTTAGGATGGCGTCAGCAGTTGCAGGAACAGCTTGAGTTCCAGTAAATTCTAATGACCAGTGTTTCACTTTTAAAATGTAGTTGTCAAGATATGCTCTTTAAACAGAAGCAAGATGCCCCCAAATTCGCTATGCTGCAACACATGGATTCCCTTGCCACATTCTGAATAGCTGGATCATTCTAACTGAAATATTTCCACCTCCTCCTTCCAAAAAATGCTTGGTACAAGTAGGTCAAAACTCTGTAAAATGTCAACTAAATGACGACAAGCTTGGCAAAGTCAGAGCAATTGGAAAGAGGGTCTTAGCATGGAAAATGTTGCATAATCACACCTGTCAGTGATAGAAGGTAAAGAAGTAGGATTCGGGAGCAAATCAAAGCTAGTCGGTCATGTTCTAGCTAATGTGCAACTGATGGTTCAAGATAATAATTCATATCAGTAGATAGTCATTCAGCTTCCCCAATTCCACATTTTACAGTGCCATGGGTTAGGAAGAATTTTGCCCACTTAGCCAGCATGTGAAAAGATACAATCATGATCAAAATACACATTATTAAGGGGTTAATGGCATTTGTATGAGCTTCCATAGGAGGCTCTTCATTAATTTTGGAGGGAGTTGAATTATATTCTATATAGATTAAATTCTTACTGAACTGTGAAGAATAGAGGATATCAAAGGTTAATCACATTAATGCAAGTGCAAATTAGCATAATTTAAGAAAAAGATGAATTTGCATAGATCTCTGCCATCATTTCCATCATTTTCTCTGGATAACAGTAAAAATATCCAAAGACAGTTCTTTTCCCAAGGTGTTCTTCACTAAATCTATTCAAATAATCTTCCTGCCTATAAGCCCACAGGAACAACTTCCCCACATTTACATTCAAGGGTCACGGAAAAGAGTTCTGAGGCAAATGATTTTTTAAATATGCCCTGGTGTAGAACTGATAAAAATACCTGCATAAATATACTTATGCTCCTTTCTCTTTATGAGCAAATATTAGCTGGTATAGTGACTAATGAGCAGGTACACCCAGAAGAGCAAGCATGAGTTCTCTGACATTCTGTTCTATTCTCCTTGGTTTCAAAATATAACACACCAAAGGTTTTGCTCCATTCAGAACTCTTATATGGGTTTCATCCACAAATATCCTAGTAAATAATTCTAGAGCCAGATGGTTTCTTGAGTACAGTTAATGACTCTGACGTACAGAATGACCTCACTCAGTTCCTCCACGAGTGGTCAAACTGGAAATTCTTTCCCAAAGTTCTGCTTGTCTTTGATCTTGGGGTGCACAGGATATTGCCTCTGTTAGGAGCAAAGTAGCACAAAATGGAAAAACCCACTGGATCATCCAGGGTACACATTCTGTGGTTGAGACCAATTTAGCCTTCAGTATCTCAGACACCTCTTCAGCATTGTATAATCCCCTGTCTTCATTAAGCCACCTTTATACCACACTATCGGCATTTAATCTGCAAGATTCTTATCTGTAAGCAGGGAACCTGAGCACCTTTGGCTATGACATACAAGAATGTAAATGAGATCAGAATCCTGCTCATTACGTTCAGAAAGCTAGAGGAATACTTTTTTATTGTTCTTCACAACATTTCTACAAATCAGTCAGCACCATTATTGAATGTGGTCCTAGAATACAGTTGAATTTAGATGAAATAAAATTGCTGATGTTGTGGAGACTCTCTTCTTTACAGATGTATGCCACAGAAGAGAGGGGAAATGAAACCTGGATCATTTCAGATTCTCTTTAGGACAAGTGAACAAGCCCCTTGTAGCTATTAAGGATCATCTCCTTCAGCAGTTGCAGTATATGAATTAAAGTAAACTAGCAGAGCAGCATGCATATATGTGCATACACCAAATGGTTATGATATGCAAACAATAAATAGAACGGGTGACTTGCAGCCTCTCCCAGAGCAAAGCCTGGCTGCATGAGATCCATCAACATTCTGCTTTGATTGGCCCTTACATGCTACATGCAGCATGGCAATTAATTTAAACCAAGCGCGAGTTGCTTTGCATGTTGTTCCTTGCAAATAAAAAGAATACTTAAAATTAAAACTCACCTCAGCAATGAAGGAGTGATAATAGTTCATAGGATCATAGAAAGCTTTGGGTTGAAAGGGACCTTGAAGATCATCTAGTTCCAACCTCACCTACTATGGGCAGGGACATCTCCCGCTAGACCAGGTTGCTCAAAGCCCCATCCAATCTTGCCTTGAACACTTCCAAGACCATACAAACTAATGCAGCTCTGGTACCCTGAAATCTTTTACTGCAACCAGCAGTCAGAAAGTGCAGTTGGAGAAACAGCAAGATCCTTAGTGTGAATTGTGTCCTGTCCATGTTCTTACTCAGACATAAGCAGAAATACCCAACTTTTGTTTCCTAGTACTTCAGAGGAGTTGTAAAGGGTTTGAAACTCAGGACAACGTCTGAGGATTCAGAAAACACTACTCCTAGGAAAGCATTTGGTGAAAGACGACTATATAGAGAAAAAGAAACGTCACGGAAACACTGATTCCCTGTCCCTGAGCAGACAGAAGCAGAAGCACATTTAATGATTTCATGTTGATGTTTAAACATTAAAGATGAGCTCTAAAACTGAAACAGGAGTGAGTAAGGGGAAAGAAAGACTGAGACAGAATTAGTAGGAAAGGGAAAAGCCTTGCAGGTCCTCCTGGATCACCAAGATGTGCTATGAGGAGACAAGTAGGATGTGTATGAATCACACAAACATGGGGGTTGGAAGGATCCTCTGGAGATCATTCCATCCAACACCCCTGCTCCAGCAGGGTGACCCAGAGCAGGGGGCCCAGCATCGCAGTGTCCAGGCACGGTTGGAATCTCTCCAGAGGACACAATTCCACAATCTCTCTGGGCAGCCAGGGCCGGGCTCTGGCATCCTCACAGTAAAGATGTTTTCCCTAATAAAGTCCTAAAATCTTCCTCTAAAAAAGTTCAAGCCACAAATATGTTTTCTGTAAAAGGTGTGGTTTCAGTTCATATACCCAAGAATTTGGAGAAACAATAGATCATAAACCACAAGAAATTATTTATTCCTATAATTGTCAGAAATTTAGGAAATAATTAAACTCATTATGGACAATCTTGCATAAAAGAGCAATGAAATTTTGGAGCGAGGACATTCACTGACCTGGTTCACTGTGAGGGTCACAGGAGAGTCAAGGTTAGAGCAAGAGAGGGAGTGTTCATATGTAGCCAATGCAGTGGAAAAGGAGATAGCAGCAGCTCTGCTTTAGGTGGGTCCAGACTTCTTGGGAACCTCACCTTAATAAATGGAGTAGAACAGGATGGCACAGAGGAGAGCAGCTGGAGGAACCACTCTGGTTGTCTGCACTGTATATTAGCATCAGCAATCTCAAACCAGATGAACTTCGCCACACACTTGGTAGCTCACAACAAAACTCTGAGCTGTTTTTTTGCTTTTGCAAATCGGGCTATTCCAGGAGTTACACTGAGAAAGAGCCTTCTCAACACGTGGATTTGTCTCATACTCTCTGCTTATGATCAAGGGGGAAAGAGAGAGCGGAAGAGCCATGAACTGAAAACTGAATTGTTGCATTGTTTGTCTGCTCAGCATGGGTGCCAGGTAACTTCTGTTCAGCTGAAGAACAGGGCAGGCAAGGAGATAAAGCATGGTAAGCTTGACTCCTTAGGCATAAGTTCAGCTGAGCTTTTAAACACAATCAGCACTGCCAACAGAAGTTCAGCTTAGAGTCTGGGCCCCACACACAGTCTTCAGACTGAACTTATCTACTAAAATGGGTATGAACTTCATCTGTCAAGCACCGAGGATATGTGTGGCACTAATGAGCATACCCAACTCAGAACAGTTTTTTATGGAACAGATGCAGAAATGACTCATCCAGTGTCACCGAGAAAGCCTCAAGATATAAGGAAAAACACAAAAAAAGTGTTCATCAGTGGATTCTGAAGTAGGCAAAGTAGGCTAACGTGAAAACTTGAGTGCTTTGGTGGGGGGGGGGAATCATTAAAATGAGGGGGTAACAAGCAGTTACTGGGGCAGAAAAGTATGCCAAGCTTGTGCAAAAGAAAAAGAAAGGAAAATGAATATATCTGTCTCCTACCAAAGATTCAAAAGGTCAGATTTGGCTCATGTATGTTATTAGTATCGCACACAATAAGCAATTTATGAAGTCAAAAGATGCATATGCAAGGCAAACATCCAATAACCTCTGAGACAATGAATGCCATCAGTGGCGATACCAGTCCAGAAAAGCATGCTCATTACTATGAAGAGGAAAACAAAAGTGGAATCCAGCCAGATCATTAAAATAGAAGCTATAAGCACCTTCCTAGAGAACCGAGCAAACACTGAAGGTGAAAAATCTACCAGCTGAGTTTTCTGATAGCATGTGCCATGGAAAAGTTACACTTTCAGCTGAATTAAATGCACCCAAGGACATACACCTGGTAGAAATGATTCACCACATACATATATGCATTTTCCCAACTTAAAATATTAGCACCCGATGATCAAAAACACTGAGATAAGACAAGGCATGGCAGGTTTCTGGCAGCAAAGCTATTAAAAGTTTTTCCAAATATTTTTAAAGGCTAGGAATAAGATAATAAGATGATTCAACCAGTACAGCTGAGTTCTCACATAGTTGAAGCCCAGGAGGGAGAATCACAATGAGAAAGAAGGTGTTGAGCTTTTCTGGGTTGTATACTGACCATGCAGAAGTAAACTGTGTGCTTAAGAAGAGCTATTGCACCTGAAAATGACAACACGAACGGCCACATTTCACTAACTCAGTCTGAAAGGGCAGAAGCCATTGCTGCCAAGGTATCAGACATGAGTTTCATTATTTTTTCTTGCATCTCTCATTGCCCTTAGTTAAGGTGAGCAGAGTAAGAGCTCTGCGCTTCCTTGCCTGCCAACCGTTCAAGAAACCAGTTACAGGCTCCTCTTCCAAATTCTTTACAACAGATTCAAGAGAAGACAACACAGCCCTGCACTTAAGATGTCACTGTAACTAAGGAACCAGGATTGATGTCACTGCCAAGTGAGGCAAGTTACTTCATCACTTCTAACCTTCACTCCACTTTGCTCTCACTTGTTTTCCATCTAGAAGATCTAATCTCCACAGCTGGAGTTTTCTCCCCCATTCCATAGTACCCTGCATCCAGTTTGAAAGTTACTGTAACAAACTAAAAAGCCAGCACAACCACAGAGACCACTGCTCTTTAACTCTCTCTCCTCGTGCATTTCACCATGAGGCAGTGGGCAGCTTTGTTCTCCATGAAGAAACCTACCTGAGATCTTCATGGTGTCACACACTATACTAAACAGGAAACAGACTGCACCAACTATTCCAAGAGCTGAGGAAAGGAGCCTATGGCCAGAGCAGGGCCACCAGCTCCTTCCACGGTGGCAGCGCACATGTTTATTAGGGGGAAGTTAACAGGACAGTGATGAAAAGATAGAGAATAAGCATGAAACCCTGTATAGGGCTGAAAAGCAAAGCTCTGGTAGATTGATGGATGGAAAGAGTGGTTGAGGTTATCAAAGAAGGTGAGAAAAACATGAGCAGGACAAGCCAAGGAGAGCAGCTAAATCCCTACAGAGCTAGGTGGAAAGGCTGTGCCGGATTTTCCGCGTAAGTTAATACCAACTTGGTCTCTGTTAATTGCAGACTGTCATTACTTTGCATTACTTTCCACACCACAATAAATATTGTCTTCTCTGATCAATCCAACCATTTATTTTCCCAGTTCACATGGCGTGCAAGGACTTCACAGAGCTGAGGCACAATGCAGCTTTACCAGGTCGCAACTGTCTCTGGTTAATCATACTTGTGAGAAGGTAGAAGTTCTCAACACCACTGAAGTTTCAATTTGAACACAGAAGGCAGATGAATTTTGGTGTCATCAATAGCCTCAATTCTACCACTTCCTAACTTCTGAATGGTTGTCTTTGCCACCCGCATATTATATAACCTACTTTCAGGTTGTAATTATAGTGTTTATAGCATATGTGGCATGCACATTTTATCTGGCAATTGAAATTTTACATTGGTATAACTGGTATAATCAGCGTCTCAAGTTTTGTCCTTGCTCTGTGCAAGAAACCAAGAAGAAAATGTAAAATTGGAGATACAATATCCACTATCAGAATTATGGGTCAAATAACACACACACTGGATTGACTGTTACAAGAGGCACTTTTCATGAGCAATCCATTGATATAGATATTTGATATTTTGAGACAAGATCAAAATAAGAGTCAGAAGAATATTTGTCAGCCAGGTCCTTGGCTGCCATCATTAATTTCCAACAACCTCCTATACAGTGAAAAGAGCCTACCTACCATCTGGGAAACTCAGAAGTCCTCCAACCACTATTTTTTTTACCAACAAGAATGACTTGGAGCAACCACCCATGCGACCATTCGAAGTTTATACTTAAACCCCTCTGGGTTTTGTGACACTCTCATCTACAGACGCGATTTCCCCAGCAAGTAGTAAAATCACATAGCCCGATAACTTCCAAAAAAATATCATACATCTAACAGAGAGACGAGACCTGAAATTCTTCTGTAGCTGTTTTGTTATTATTTCACCTGCTCCTTGGGGTGAAGAAGGAGGAAGAGAAAGAGGCTGTACATTGGAACATCATTTGAGCATCACTACTCCCTAGTGATCAACAATTTCAGTCTGTACAGTAGAGTCATAGCAGCTCCAGAATGTGTAAAGCTTTGAGAGCAGTACCTTTTGAAGAGCACCTTCAAGTACAACTAGGACAACCTTTGCAAGGGCTAGGTAATACCACACACTGGTGAATGCTTAGTGAATCAGCATATTCAAGCTTGACTAGCATTGCTCTAGTCACAGAGAGCTATAAGGAGTGAAAATTAAAAACTGCCTTAGAAGAAGAAACAAGTGCTTGATATTAGCCCTTTGCTAAGCAACAACTGCAGTAAGATACAGGGCAAAGGAAAAAGCCTTGACCTTCCTCCTGACATACCCAGTGGACCCTCCTCATCTTGACCAGCTAAGCTCCACCAGCACTAATTACCTCTTTCCAAACCCTTCTGT
This sequence comes from Todus mexicanus, assembly GCA_013389965.1. Lineage (NCBI taxonomy): Eukaryota > Metazoa > Chordata > Aves > Coraciiformes > Todidae > Todus > Todus mexicanus. The sequence continues at coordinate 20,732 of WEIS01065106.1, forward strand.
TTATCAGCAGGCCCTTGCTCCAGTCTACCCAATGGGAAACCAGAAACTAACTCCAAATGGTTTAAAGCAGCACAAGAAGATCCCACTGCTCAGTTATTGCCCTTGCTCAGAGAGGAGTGTAGCTGAGGAGAGCTCTGCCACCATTGACCATCCCATGTAGCTCACTGCTAAAGGTAGAGGCACATTAGCTGCTGAAGGCCTGACTTGTTGGTTGGCTTAATTGCTTGAGTGAGAGTTGTGTATATTTATTTAATACAGCTAATGGATGGCGTAAACAGGATTATCATTTGCCTTGTCTATGTACAGATGAACTTACATTCATTCAGAGAACTGGCACAGAACAAAACAACGTTGCAGGGGCAGGAAATCCAGTCTCATCTTTTCTCCTGGTCTGCTGAAGCATGAAGATAGAGATCTGGGGTGTGTAAAGAGCTTACTACTGACTACGAAGATGGAACTTCGTTAAACATCCTGGATATTTTGACAGGGAATGTTTTATGCTATAGCAGGTCAATATGTTGACCTAAGTACCCCAACCTTGCCACAGTAAGCTACCGCTGATTTCAGTCCAAAACTCAAATCCAGATACCACTTCATCAAGGAACTCTTTTAAAATTTATTTTATAATACTAAATGAGTGAAGTTCTAATACATTAAGTGCTAAACAAAGATGGAAAGAAGGACTGAACTGAAATAAATTGGGGAAAAAGTGACACCATTCACTTCAGTAGCACCTGAATGGAATGTTTTATTATAGTCTCTTATTCTGTTACAGAAATATTTTTAAATGTATAATTGCAGGGAAGGATTTTTGACAAAAACCCAGGGGAACCAGGCATCCAGATGCAATCACATTTTACAATTAGGACACTTTCCTGATTTTGTTTCCTTCCCCTGCTTCAGTAGAAATTACAAACATCAGTAGAGGCTGCTGAACTGAATCTTACCTGACATGCAGAAGATTAAACTGTCCCATTTTACAGAAAGAAAGTCTTTTCTGCATCTCTATACATTCTAGAATACAGAAAAACTTTTCCAGCTCCTACTCCTGTGGCTTCCCCACCCCAGTTATATCTCCCAGGTGTCTCTCCCTAAACCCCTCACTGAGCAGCAGGTCTCATTCTTTGGGATCCATCAGCTACCTTCATTCTTGCAAACTGGCAGGAGATGAAGATCATAGAATCATCATAGCATCATAGAATGGTTTGGGTTGGAAGGGACCTTAAAGATCATCTCATTCCAGTTCCCCTACCATGGGTAGGGACACCTCCCACTAGACCAGGTTGCTCAAAGCCCCGTCCAACCTGGCCTTGAACACATCCAGGGATGGAGCATCCACAGCTTCCCCGGGCAACCTTTGCCAGTGTCTCAGCACCCTCAGAGTGAAGAATTTCTTCCTAATTTCTAATCTCAGTCTCCCCTCTTTCAGTTTGAAGCCATCACCCCTCGTCCTATCACTCCAAGCCCTTGTAAGAAGTCCCTCTCCAGCTTTCTCGTAGGTGCCTGTCAGATACTGAAAGGCTGCAAGTTCTCCCTGGAGCCTTTCCTTCTCCAGGCTGAACAACCCCAACTCTCAGCCTGTTCTCATAGCAGAGGGGTTCCAGCCCTCAAATGGGCTACAGTCTACATGAAGCTGACTTAAGGTTCCTCAGGTAGATGCCTGATTCTTGTCAGTGCCACACAGAAGTGTTTCTGTGGTGCACACTCAGTGCAACCTTGTGACAATACAGGACCCTTCAAGGTTGTTAGTCTGTTCTTTTCACAAGATTAGCTGCCCCAAGGGGCATGGAGTGACTTCCTAGAGCTGGGTCCCCACAAGGGAAATACTCTGAACCTCCTCAGACTTCAGAAATCAGCAGCACGGGAGTTGCCAAGGAGCTGCCTGGCATCAGCTACAGTAATAAAAAACTTAGACTAATGACTTGGATGCCACCTGCATAACTGTAAAGCAGCCCCAAATTCAATTTGTTCCAGGACCTGTTATTTGTGGAGGAGGAGTTGTGTTTTATTTGCCACCATGTTATGTTTCTTTATTCGACTGAACCTTAACAAAATATACGTACATCTATGTGTAAACTCCTCCCAAAACGCAAATACCATTGGCCAGTTTCTGAGGAAGGAAGGAGCATCCTCTGTTTACCTGCTCATTCGCTAAAATCCCCCAAACCCCACCTTTCTAGACTCTCTGAACCAATCTGGGACTGATGCCAACGCCACCTACTATATAAGAGTGACAGAGCACCGGTGAGCTACTCCTCGACCAACGTCAGACCCGACATCCTTGTGCCAGACTCCACTCAAGATGGGGTTTGGCAGGGGGATGTGGGCGCCTGAATGGGCTTTCCTCATAGCACTTTGCTGTGTCCATCAGATAGGTAAGAAGGTCTCTTTTTTTAATTGGGAAAAGTAAAAATACTCTGGTTAGATCTAGCGATAGGTTTTAAACTACTGTGCTCATTTTATTGTTTCACTTCACAGGTGGTTGCATTTAAATAAGATTTCTTGATATCTTTCCCCTCCTACCCCTCCCCCAATTTTCATAAAATATTGAATGTCTATTAACCAATTTAACTTAATATTGCTTCAAACTACTGGAAATAGGGACATTTGGGACGTAGCCTTGACGATGAAATCAAAAAAGAACCATTATTCATGCCTTAAAATGTCAGGTTTTAACTATCACTTACGCTTTAGAAAAGCATTTTATTTCTGTTGAGTTTTGTGTTAGGATTGATTATGAATGTTCTGGGGTTTATGAAATTTAAAGCGCTACTTTTTCCAGTTGCTAGATCAGACCACTAGTCAGTCTTTTCCAATAACTTGTGACCTACCAGGAACTAACACCAGATTCCTCAAGATTTCTTGCAACTTCTTTTGCAAAAGACTCTAGAAGGGAATATTCGTGCAGCGATGATTTTCAGTAACTAATAGTGCATCTATAATACCCCATGCAAAATATTTGTGTAAATTACCGATATTGAGCATGAGCAGGACCAGGAGACTGAGATGACACACGCAACGCATCATTTTGTATGTTGCTTTTTTTTCCCTCCTGTCAATCTAATATTCATCAGGGGTGGTCTTGGGAGCTTTTATAAATATGAGCAGCTCAATTAAGTTAGTGAGACAACTCCAGTTCAAGTTACTTGCATGAGTAGGAGCTTGCCAAGTTGCTCCATTCATGCACAGTAACTACTACCCTGGCAGCTAACAATTTTAAATCTTCAGGTTGCCGCTGTAGATTTATCTTGTATATCATTTTCAACACATTGACAAGTGCAAATATAATTTTAGGCTACTTTATACTTTGTGAAAGAAACAGTAAAACACTGGCAAGTTGATTCAAGCACCAAATACAAGAGCCAGAGCGTAAATTTACGTTCGGAGTTGCACAACACCAGTCGAAAGCGTCTGCAGCCATTCATTGAGCAAGGAAGTCATTCGTACTGTGCAATGCTAGTCTTGATATATTGCTTTGGAAAATGAGCAGTGGTTTGACAGTGTCCAGCAAACTCCTCTTTATTCCAGTCACGCCCTGTGGCAAATATTTTCAGATGTCCCGGGTGCCTAAAGAATATTGGCCCGATTGCATGCCATGTCCACAGATATTCTGTTCCTGACTTGATATTTGGGGTCAAAAATTGATTGTAATGATAATTGCCTATGTGGGTTGGCAGTTGAATAGAGACTTAGTGAAGGGGCATCCAGAAATATCCTTAATGATTAGGTCTGTTCCTAATTTATCAAATAGTAAATTATCTTTGTTCTTGAAACGGAGACACACTTAGTGAGTATTGGTCAACATGCTATTGCACAATTGCTAAATAAACCAACTCAGGTAGGATTTCCTTGGGAATGATGTATTTGCTGAGTAAACAAAAGACCCTGCTGCTTCCTTGAGAAAAATTAACAGACCAAAATACATGTATATACTATTTTGCTCAGTTACAAAGGTTCTCATGCTAGAATAAACATTCGATGGTTGTATGCCTGCTGAGATTCCTATAGATCTGTTGACCGAGAGCAAAGTCTGGCTTATTATTAAGACTTAGAGGCATTTGTCTCCCGTGATCAGTATCAATCATAACGATATGAATGCCTTTACCTAATGATATTATCTGAAAGGCCAACAGGAAATGGAAAATGGTTGAACTCTGCCCTCGGTCATTTCTTTGTACATTCCTAGTGGTCACGCATAAAGTTAAACGAGAAAAGAATTAAAAGTTTAGATCTGAAAGAAACTGCAGATACTGCAGCGACTTCTGGTTAGAGCGAGGGTCCGAGAACCATCTCGTCCAAAGCCAGCAGTCACCTGGGGACCTCTTTGTGAATGGAAGGTTGAAGTCCTTCAGACAGGCATTCTTCAGCTCTGGGATCCAGTATTCGATCTGCTTACACAGTGGAAACAGCCAGAAGTTAAATTAGAAAAACAAATTAAGAAAAGGTGCTCCCAATCCAGTTATTTTTAAGGCAAAGGTAGATGTCAAGCTTTCATGGAGGCTCCAGGGCAGAGGTTTTTCAGTGGAGGAAATGCTCATCAAGGAATGTAAGCACCAAAGGGGACTGGGTCTAATGGCACAGCCTTGATTTCAGCATTTCCTCCGCTTCCACCAATGCGGCTCCTTGTTCAGTGAGATGGGTGTTGTGGATCTGGTTCTGAGTCAGTGAAGGCTTTCCACCTTAAAAAAAACCCCAAACAACAAGGGGAGGCATAACTTAGGACATAGATAGTTCCTTTTTGATTGAGAAATTCTCCAAAATTCACATAGTCCTGATCAGGATTAGTCATTTCATCACCTAAATCCTTTGAGGATGTAGACTTGGCAGGTTATAGGTACATGTTAGTCAACACAGTGCAAGCATGGCTATCACAGGCTGATATGATTCAGTCCTTCACAAACTGAAGTTATAGCCAGAAAACGTCTTCCATATTTACTTCTAAAAAACAAGAGCTTAGAGCACCAACCTAGGGGCTCAGGGTCAGTCGTTTCCTAGGCATGAAAGCCTTCAGGTCAATATCTGTCATCTCTGAAATGTCTTTGCCAATATCTCCTCTGGAATGGGATTGTTGGACCATGCATGAAATGGAATCGTAAAGGAAAGCTAGATCCCTGATTGAGACTTCAAATTTAGTATCATAGAATTGTATAGGTTGGAAAATATCTTTAATATCATTGAGTCCAACCA